>JANHGN010019470.1:0-29717 GCA_024605025.1 Megaceryle maxima | reverse complement strand
TGTTTGTGATTTTTTTCCTGTGCCAAGATTGAGAAATAAATTTGGGGGGTTTTTTTGAGGCAGAGGCCTCACACACCTGCACACAGGAAGGCACAAAACTGCCTCCTCTTCACGCCCCAAACTCCTAAAAAAAATCCAAAAAAACATCCATTTGCCTTAACCCTTCCCCTTGGAACAGTGACTAATGAGCAATGCAGGAATATGCCTTCACTCCTGACATGTCTCTTCCTTTCTGTCACTAACAATTTATTCCTTGCTAACTGCCCAGATGACCTAAATCAATCATCTATGAAAAGCTAACAAGCCAGTTCTGATTGTTCCACTATCTCTGAATCCTGGCTGCTTTACAAACCAAACCTTTCTTCCCAGCCTCTCTCACACCACCAAAAGACTTGTGCATTGCAGAGTTAAACATCAGCCTTTCCCTTCATGCTTTGCCTCTGATCTTAACTGCAGAAGGGAAGAGTTTCATCCAGTGGGAGCTGCCTGGTGGGATTAGCAACTTTGGCTCTCACATTGGTGCAAATGCCTGGAATGTAACAAGGTTTCACACTTGGTTTAGAGCCAGGATTCAGGTTTATTAGGGTTGCAACACCCGACATAATTCTCTTCTCTTAAGGACTCACTTTTGAGGAATAGTATGCCTTTCAGCACACATAAAATCAAATACCTCAGCTTCCCTCCAGAAGCTGCAGCAAGAAAGGCAAAATGCTTGGCACTGGGAGCAACCAGTCACAAGCTGCCTCACTCTGAGAAAGTCACTCAACACAGACCCGAAGTGCAAACTTTTCCTGTCTCAGCCAAAGTATATGAAATGCGCTCAGTTTATCTGGTAAATTTTGTGAAGAAACAGCTTCCAAACTAGCATAATACTTACTTGGGAAGAAAAACCCACAAACTCTCTTCCTCCCATCCAGTCTAACTCTGCAAACTTGCAAACACTAATGCCAACAGCACCCTGCTCACTCTCTGGTGTCATACAGCCTGTCCACAGGAGAGGGAAATGCCATCAGCAACTCTTCAGAGACATGCCCAATACAAACAGCTTTACTGTCTTGCCACCTGCTGTCCCTCTGCCATTTTATATTCATCATCTTAATCTCTCCAGCCTCACCTTGAACAGCTGTCCACTGCCTTAAAATCCTTCTGTAAAATATTTGACCTGTGCCCCTTCCCGTTCTAAACTCACAGAGATAGCAACAGGGCTTTTTGGAGTTGAACTGCTGCCCCAGGCTCCCAGGGCTGCCACGTTAAAACGGAAGCTCCAAGGGAGGAGCTCTTGGCTTTGGGATGTGTCTCACTCAAGCACTGAGCACACCCTAAAAATAGCCACTGCCAGGCAGCCTCACGTTATAGCTAAACCAGACTGAAAGGGACTGAGTCTGCCAGAAAAAACTTATCAGCAGGAATAATCCTAGAGGTAAACCGTTGAGCTTACTTCTCCAGGAGCCTGGCATCAGCACTTGCCCAAAAGGCTCAACCTAAGTGCAGGGCTGCATTCCTCTCCTGTTACTCTGGCCAGGCAGGATGCCGGTAATCGTTACATCATTTCCTGATGCCTCCAAAATATTCTCAAGATTTGGGCAGAACCTTGCCACTCCACAGACCACAGGAAGGAAGCTGTCAGGAGCTGGGCACCCCCACCAGCCTGCAGGAAATGGGTGCAGATACCCAGGACCCAGATTCCTGTGCAGAAGTTTCCCACAAGCTCAGCAGGACACATGTACAGTGGCAGTGTCTGCCGAGGATGCCTCTGCTCGCCCTCTCTCTGATGTCAGCAGCAGCCTACTGCTCTTGGTGCACCTGTCCAGGATTCCTGTTTCTTTACCAGGGGATGCTATTAAGCACAGACAAGGACAGCACCCTGCAGTACATCCCCATGGCCCCATCTGCAGTGGAGTTCCATCTCTTCTGGCTCCCCACAAATACCATTTATCTCATACCCTGAGCACAGTCAGTCAGCTTTATCGTAAATCCTGCATTTCCCTAATAAGGATTAAATTGCTGTTTGGAGCAACATATTTTATATAATAGGGTAGTATGCAAACCAAGAGCATCTTCACCCCTTACAGAACATAATTTTAATTACCTCAGATCACTGATTTTTATCACTAAAGCACTTTCAATTACAGAAAACTAATGAGCAACTGATCAACCCTTCAGGCTTTCCCTGAGCTCAGGTGCCCTCATCAGGTTCTAACAAAATTGTCCAGGGCAACAATCAAGAAATACCAAAGTGTATGCACCCATGCAAAGAGTAAAACCAGCCCCAGCACTTTTGCCATCTGCACAGAGTATTGAGGGGAAGCCTGGGGGTAACAATTTACATCACTGATAACAGTACAGGCTTATACAGGCTCCTGTACCAGATACCAAGTTTTGCAGTAAGTTCTGGGTTAGCAGAACTAAAACTTACAGCAGGCCTCCAGCAAGAGATGTTCCAGTGACCACTTCTGCACCTCTGCAGGTCTGGTGTGAGAGGGTTTTCCAGGCAGAAGAAAGTTCCCAACCACCTCTCTTCAGAGGTGTTTTTTGGTTGTTTTGGTTGTTTTTTGAAAAAAAGAAACAATCCCACTTTCACTCCTCACGGCCTTTAAGCAACGAGTGAAGTAACTGCCAAAATCCCAAAATTTCCAAAGCAACTAAGTCCCAGTCCCAAGTAATAGAGCAGCAATGACCTCAGCTATCTGCTATCAGCACAGCAAACACACACTTTACACCACATACAAAGGAGAGCTTAGCCAGCACTACGAGGCAGTTCCAAGCAGATGTTACCCCAGGACTTGGAAGTTGTCAGGAGAGAAAGCAGAAAGTACTGAAATAGGCGGTCTCCCTAGTGGCATTTCAAGTCTGTTACTCAGTTCCCAGGTGCCACAACATGTCCTTTGCACACGACTGAACACGTTATTTCTGCCCCCCCCACCCCCCCCAGAACCCTTACTCGTTAGCTGAGTTTCAACTCCCACGCTCCAGGCTCTCTCTCATCAACCTGCCTGCTTCCTGCTCTTTCCGCCTTGCTTGCTCTTTGGAGCAGTTCACACATCTCTCTTCCTCTCTCCCCAAAGGCAGCTGACTCCCAAGCTCTTTCTGGTTGCAACCCACTCTAGCACTGCCAGGTGTCTTGTAAAATTAATTTCCTTTCAGGCTCTTTCCCGTGATGCCAAATTCCTTTTCCTTTCCTAGGCAATCTACTGTCACACAAACCTGCTCTGTCTCACGCAATCACGTGTGAAATTTCCATAAAGACAAAGAAACAAAGACACCTTGGCACAGTCTAGGAAGAAAGGGACTGGCCAAAGAAACCTGCTGTAGACATGGTTTGTCACTTCCCAGAGAGCTCTTCTGGGTGTGCCTTGCCACTCCTAGGCAGTCAATGACACCTGTCCTCCCAAAGCTGTGTCTGTGTCTCTTGAGAAAAGGAGCTTGTGCAATTCCAGAAGAGTTGATGGGAATCTGGGACTGCCTTATATCATGTTAACAGGAGCAAGCTGGGACAAGAAGTCACTGCAACCCAGTAGCTCGGATGTGGAAACAGAGCCCCAAAGACAACTAAGCTATGCAGCACACCACAGAGCAAAGAAAGCAGAGTGCAGGGCCTGCCAGAAGCAGGATGCCAGACAGAACTCCAGCAGCTTCAACATATCCAATATTGGACAGTTACTCAGAGTACATCTGTTGTTCCAGTCCACCAGCACAAGACACAAACATTTCACAGCTCAGACATTTAACTGTCCCCCAAAGTACACCAAGGGAAAAATATACTTACAGGCACCAAAATCTGTTTGCAGCCAGTATCCAACACCATGTCCTGTAACATTTTGTCCGAAATGCCACTAAACAACGTATGTCCTGGAGGCAGACTGGCTAAGTGAAGGTTAAATAACCGTTTAAGCTCACTCAGGGTGAGTACAAATTGTTTCTTAAATGTTGAAGACACAAATGCCTTCAGTTCTTGGGCGACTAGGTCAATGCAGCCTCCAGGCAAGTGGCCGTTTAAAGAGTCTGTGGACTCCTCCTCTGTATGGAGGCCATTGACAATGCCGTTGTTCATGCCCTCATAAGTGGAGGTATCCATTGGCTCCTCATCACTCACAGGCTCCTCTTTGATGCGGATATTGGAAACATCCATCTTGGCTGAGGTGTCATGTGATTTCATCTCTGCCTTTTGCTTCTGGAACTCCTTCTCCAGCTGCCCATAGTTCTGCTTGACTTTTGCTTTAGCCATGTTGACCCTTTGCTCCCCAGAAACCAGCAATGGATGAGCTAATAAAAAACAAAAGATACCATAAATCTCACCATCTCCAGGGCTCCAGTCTTGCAGGTTTCATGAAGGGCTCATAGTGAAATAAAGGCAAGAAACAACAACTGCTTGTGAAATATAAGGCATAAACCCAGTTTCTTGATGAAATGTTAACCCAGTTTATTGATTAGATTTTACTCTAGATTTTTTTGGGGGGGGGGAGTGCATGTTTGGTTTTTTTTAAAAGATGAAACACATTGACAATTGTAAGCCAGGTGCTTGGGCAAAGGTGTTTTGGTCAGACAAAGTGCACTCGTTCAATCACTAGGGCCTTTTCCATAAATCAGGAAACCTGGATACAGACTGCTTATGCATCTCTACTTGTGACCCAAATGCTTCTTTGCCCAACAACTTTTTTTTTCTTTCTTTTTTTTTTTTTTAAAGACTATCTACTTGCTGGTGGGGCCTGTTGCCTGCTGCAGCAACTGCCAGAGCCAGCACAAAGATGTCCCATAGGCACAGTGAGCAGAGTGAAAGGGCTAACAGTGAATCTGAACACTCTTTTAGCACAAGGTGCACAGTATTAAAGTCTGAGACCCTCTTCTTAGTGTTAGTACCTAGTGATGAGGAGAAAGGGACAGGAGGGAGTCCTTTCCCATGCAATCCTGCACCTCTTCCTCTGTCCTTTCCACACCCAGCTATCCAAAGGTGAAAGGAAGGGGCGTGTTGGCAGCAGAGGAATCCAAGCCAAAGGAAGGAGTGCAGTGTTTAAGGCAAAAGCACACACAGCACACATGCTGTTATCTTCTCTGCTGTTAGGCTTGCTAATCCTCTCCAAATAACCCAGCACCTAATCCGTCCAAGCAGATCAGACACAGGGTATTGAAATGGATTCATATGCTCATTTGTCAGTTCTGCTTATACTCTTCATTGGCCGCAGTGTCTGGCAATAAGCCAAATGCATAGTTAAAACTCTCTGGAATCTCAAGTTTTCACAAGCTTTTAGGATTATGGAGCAGCTACTTTAATATTCTCATTGGTATCCATAGTGGAGAAGGATGTCAAAACCAGACAGTTTCACACCTCCTTACAGCCCCCTACTAAACACATTCTTCATTAATTGCTCAGCCCTCAACCACACCACAGAGAGCCCAGCACAAATCAGGGGAAATTTAAAAAAATCACCTTGTGCACATTAGCTTGCAAACTGAGAGGTGAGAATTACTTGTGCACTGGCCTTGTCCTCTCCAGCAGCAGCTTATACCCTCACACCACAAAAGCTGCCTTAGATGAAGAAATGGACAACAGAACCAGCTGATTTTATACTATCCCTGTTCTGCTACAAAGATGCTACAGTAAGCTTGTGTCACCTCAGCATCAGTAATGTCAATACAGACCAAGATATGTCACAAATAACCCAGGGAAAATTGCAAGAAAGGAAAAATATTCAACAAAACAAGATCAGTCCCTGACACGTTCAAAAGCAGAGAGGAACTCCAAAATATCACCCATGAATATGGAGGGATGCATGTGCTTCAAGACAATACAAGCACAATTCCATTTACCTGATTGTGCCTCTTGTTTCTTTAGTGTCAAATGCTCCTTTAAGAGATTATAGACCTTTTCTAACCTGAAAGATAGAGATAAAATATACCAGAACAGTTTCAGTAGTTATGCCTGCACGCAGCCATGCCAGCTTTAGCCATTGGCTAGAACACTCAAATTCTCCAGGGAGCCAATAAACAGGAATGACTTGAATGATGTGGAAACACCCCCCACCACACCACTGCCTGGTGACTGTGAGGGAGAAAACTTGAGGCAATACAGATCAAATCATCTATCGATGTCTACACAAACTCTGTCCTAGATAGTTCTATGATTTTAGCTTATTCCCCAAAATAAAACAAGTCATTTACTTGGCCTGAATGCCCATCCACAGCATATGTTGCCTCTGAACTATATCTGGATGCTTCTTAACAAAGTCTTCATCGTAAGGGAGCATGAACTCCCAACCTTTGTTTATTCTTGCCACAGACATGTGTTCTAGGAAGTCTTTCACATCTTCTGGGCAAAGCTAAAAGAAAAACGAAAAGCATGAATAATATGGAAGTCAATTTACATAGAACATACACAGCCATGCAGCAATGGACACTGTTCCATGAAACAGGAAGAGCTGGGTTCATTTGGTACATGTGGGACACCTCCATGTGTACACACCCAGCTAAGTCAGTCCTGCTCTGCAGCACCAACTTTCACACAATGTTAAAAGTGCAGGACTTCAGAGAGCAGTGGTGATTAATCACCTTATTAATGATGATGGCATGCTTTGTGAAGAAAAGGAAGTTTCCAAACTGAGATGAAAAGACTATCGGGAAGAAAAGCATATTCTTCAATGTTCATCCTATTTTAGAGCTGCAGGTCAGACATGCTGCACCTACACAGGCACAGCTTTTAAGCACTGGATCTTACATTCAAAAAAATAGATGGTTTGTGCATAAACTGACTTGGGTTTTATTATCTTACTGCATTTTTAAGAAACTTTTTTTTTTTTGGTCCTCTTTACTTAATGTTTCTTATTAATTTGCCAGTTTTAACAGAATATTCAGGTGCCTGCGTTGCTTTAAAGCTTTTCTTTAATATTGACAACTCGGCAAATGCCAACAGAAGAGGTGTTCTTTGTAATGCACCCAAAGCCGAGTAGCTGGTGTGGACTGCACAAGCACTCATCTGCTTTGGTGCACCATCAGTCAACTTAATTCAAATTGCATCTAGCTTTCCAATGAAACAGAAGAGAGGACAAGATGCACTCCAGTGGCTCAGCTACAAGGCCAGACATATCCTGTAACTGTGGGACCTGCATGAAATGTTTCTAACAAGGGTGTATCTACACCTGTTCCAAAGTGAAGGCAAGCCTGGTGAGCAATACTGCAAGTGAGCAGCAATGCAGATGCTGTGAACCTGAGAAAAGGCTTGTGAGTGCAGCACCCACTGACCTACAAACAATACTCATCACTTAGCACCAACTTTTGATTTAGGAAGAAAAAACAACAACAACAAATTAAAAATCACTCACTTTTGTAACTGCTGCTACTTCCTTTCTCACAACCCAGCGGTCTTGTGTGAACTTCCACATCTAGGAATGGAACAAAGGAGAAAAACCTAGCAACTGTATTCAGCAGCTGCTTTACTGAAGTTGTAGCAATGACCCTGATCAATGATGCTTCCAGAAAAATGGAATCCCCATTCCTTTCAAGAATGTGGAAGTAGGTGATTCTTGACCAGGTAGTAGGAAAACACTTTCTGGCCTCTTCTGGTCTCAAATGGCCATGAACACCGTATTGATATATTTGAAAGTCCATGGTTTGCCTTGGTAAACCTTTGACTACAAAAGCTATGAAGAATCTCTTGAACTCAAATTCCATTTAGCTTCCAAAAAAAACCCCAACCAAAACAGAAAAACAGATTCACTGCAGTGAATCTGGACTCCAGAAGTCACACCTGAAGCTCAGCTTCTCACATACCTGGTCATCAACCTAAAGAAACTCTTCATCCACTTCTGATAATGTAGGGGCCTGTAGAGGCTGATGACTGTTGCCTTTCTGTAGTGCACAGCTCCCCGGAAAGTGCCTGTTCCCTTCTCCAGTGCACACCAGTTACTTACAGTTATGCCAAGACTTACACAGGTGTCCCCAGCTAATGGAAAAGCGAGGTGCTCCACAGGGCAGCTCCTCAAGCCTAACATCCTGAGAGGCAGCTGAGAGCAGGCTAGCAGGATACACAAGGACTTGGGCAGAACACTGGCCAAATAGGACCTCTGATTTCTTCCTGTCTCCATTTAAACAGACTACAATGTATTTTAGCCTGTGAGTATTAATAAGGTTGTAAAGAATTAAAAATCTCATTATTGCTAATTTCTTCCTGCCCTACGACATCATCTTTGCATCCTTCTTTCTGATTCAGCTTCTCTCTGCCCACAACACAAAACCACCACGCTCACTTCAGGGCACAGGGCATTTCTGTTTTAAAGCACAAGAAGCTGCTGTCCAAAGGAAGCAGATCTATCAGCTCTCCTTGCACACAAGTGAGGCAGACATTTCTCATTAGGCCTTTTACCCTCAACTAAAGCCAACAGTACTCAGATCCTCTGAATTTATGATGTGACAATCTGGGGAAAAAACCAGAACCTTTCAAAAAAGACACAAATTACTTTCCCTCCTCCCCAAAGTACAGCATGGAACGGGTGGACACTAAAAGTCACTATTAGCCACAAATATTTTTTTTAAGCTTATTAATTACTTTGCACAAATACAAACAGGGAAATAAAGTTCCCTTTTTAAGCTAGAACACTTTTTCTCCAGAGATGCAATATAGCATTAGATATTATTTCTGAGCCTTATATCCAGAAATTTCACTTTGTCTGAAAACCAGAAATACCAATGCTATTTTCTAACATTTTAACTTTTTCCCATTACAGCACTAATCAGCAAATTACTTGCCTTTAAGAACAACACAGATACATTTCTCATGCAAGGTATATTTGTCAGAGTTCAAATGAAAAGAAAATACTAAAAACACTAAAACACTACCACTTACTTAACCAAGCATAGTAATTTCTGGTCCCTAGAACTTTACGCACAGCATGTCACCTCATCCCCTGTGTCCTAAAGACTTATGTCACTGGGTCACACCTGAATCCAGGTCTCCATATGGCAGTGTCTTGGGCAGACATCAAGACAGTCAGTCAGTTTCAATCACCATCAGTTTTATCTTACACTAGTGCTGTACTATCCTTAAAGTCTCCTGCACAGCATGCTCCTATTCAGAGCTAAATCTCATAGACAAACTTTGCAAACAAGGGGAACAGTCAGGTCTAACTGAAAAAAAACCAAGAGCAATGCATTCGTCAGCTTCTCTTTGATGGGGCAGAAGCCATAAACTGAATATGAACTTAGGAACCACTTAGGAACTTAATTCTTTCCATGGTTAGTGAAAATAAACACAATGCAGAGGCTGTTCTTTTTTGCTGTGGTTACGTGTATGTTTACAAGACCTGTATTCATTTCAACTTCCATGTGCAGCTACTGCTCACAAAAGGTGCCTGGGAACAAAGTCCTTTCACTGATTAGCAGCTCTGGGGAATAAAGTCCTTTTTTAAAGATCAACAGTGCCTGCTCAGGGAGCACAAGGCTTATCCACACGGCCCTCCCGAGACCTCACAGTCCTGAGCCCACAGAAATGTATCTGGAGAAACAAACACTTTATTATCCAGTCCTGGCTTTTCTGTAAGCCCTGCACTGTGGGGGCAATGTGATAGTGGTTCTACGACATGTATTAGAAAGGGATGAATACTGTTAATGACAGATGACCTGCCAGCCAGCCACAGTGTCAGTCTACACCAACATTTCCATGACAGACTTTTAACAACACCTTGAGGATTAAAGTACAAACAATTTCTTTGGATAGAAGCCCTTATTGAAATAGAGCAACAGAGTTTTGCAATGCTGTGGCTTCTCAGGCAAACTTTATTTCACTTGTGATTTTCTTCCTCTACGGACAACAAAAACCTTTATACTTACAACAAAGTCTCTCCCTCTACAGAGCACTTCTGCAGGGACTCCACTATGTGGACTAGAAGTATCTTTTGGGTAGAGGACATCACTGTTAAAATTAAAAAGGAAGGCAGATTAGTTACTGGGCACTCCTGAACAAAAGGCACTGGTGAAGATTAACATAACAAACATGTCCTCCCTGTTCTGAAGTTAAATTATACCTTTATCCAAAGCATGGTTTTCATTAAAGGAATTAATATTGGTGTAATTACACTACTTCAATTACATTAGTGCAAAAAGGCTTACACCAGCAAAGCATGGCCTTGTGGCTAGCAAACGTGTGCAACACAGGTACAAGCTCTGCTTTGTTCTTGCAAAGCCTATTCTCCCTTGGATTGGTGTAAACAAGACCAGAACAATCCCAAGAAACGCTTATGCTAATCTGGTACGCAGCCTTGAAGGCAGCATTTGGCCAAAATGCTGATGTATGGGCATAAGAGTTTTTTTATTTCCTTCCCAGTAATCAAGGGCTTAAGAGAACAATACTACTGCACAAACCAAACAGCCTCAAGACCAACACTACCCTGTGTCCCTGTCTGTTTGCACGACCAACCACATGGCATTTGTTACCCTGTAAGCCTCAAGGCAACCCAGGTTCATGATCTTCATCCTACCCAGGCCAAAGAAATGGGCCCCCTCTCCATTTAAAGCTCTGATGTGTTCATGTGCTGCTCTGTACCCAGCCATCCCAAACACCACGTCTACTAAAGACATACACAGCCTCTAGGATTAGTAGCAAAGAATCAGCTATAACATAAAAAAAATCTGAATGCAAAGGTATTTCCTTTTCACTTGCTTCCAGCTTCCTTCTGGAATGGTTAGAGGGACAGCCAGGGCTGCTGTGAAAACTGATCACATTGCTAACACAGGCCTGTATCACAATAGCTGAAACATGCTGCTAACAGGCTCAGGCTGGGAGCTGCTGCCTCTCATCTTAACACAGAGAGGTATTCCAGAGACTGTAACATTCTGGATGCAGTGCTCTACCCAGGTAAAAATAAAATAATAAAAAAAAAAAATCATACTGCACTTCAGAGTTCAATTCCCAGTGGGATGCTTTATCCTAATAAACAGGAGGATGATAGAGAATCCAGTTCATCTGGTACACTCAATACCCCATGCCTGACTTAATAAGCAGGTAATGCCTTCTAGAGGGGAGCTTTCAGCTGACAGGAGCAGCATTCCCTGACAAACAGCAAGCTGACTGCACAAAGACCTTTGTTTGACTGAATGTAGCTAAGAAATACTATAGAAATACTAAGAAATACTATAGCTGACATTGGTTTAATTTTCTGTGTTTATATTTGACACTAATCTCTGGAAGAATTCAGGGTGGTACTCTCACAAAGGAACAAAAGTGAAGACAACATCAAAAACCTGACATAACCGAAATGCAAATACAGATTACATCACTGCTCAGCCATAATCTTAGCTGGGGTAGGTACTAAGGTATTATCCTTTAACATCAACACTTTTGATTTTTGAATATCTGACTGCATTAAGAAGCACCAAACATTAAGTCAAGATTCTGCAGTCCTGTAAGTTAAGAACATGGCTACTCTGGGACACAAGAAAGATGACTATATAAAATCCATTGTTCTGATCCTCTCCTTAAAGCAGAAAACCATGTCCCAGTAACAAAGACGAGCCATACCTCTTCACCACCCAGTTTCCCTGGACCAGCATTGCCACCTGCTGTATACAGCGGAGAACTGCCGTAGAGTCAGTCCCAGAGCCTAGCAAACTCATCAGATTTGCAAACGGCATGACCTTCACTGAAAGGTAAAATTCACACCAGATTAACGGTTTCTTCAATGTACATGATACATAGATTTATAAATCCAGGATACTATGATTTACGTTGAAGTTCATGGTCAAAGTTAGATCTTAGAAAAAAGCCCAAACCTAAGCACCACCCCCAGCCACTACAGTCACCACCTGTTCTAAAAATATCTGCTACTGTTGCATCAAAGTTGATTATCTTAACTAGTCCAAATTAATGTATTAATAAAATAAATTGGAGAGAAAATAAATAAATAAAAATAAATAAATAAAAAAATCTATGCCTTTGACAATATTTGGAAACAGAGATACTGATAAAACAGAAAGCTCCTGAGGCAAAGTCCTGAGGATTTGCTCTCATTAGATAATAACTCCAAAGTGACAAAATAGATGAAGCTCATTAAGTGCATTACTGTAAACTTCTCAGAAAATGCCAAAGTGCAGCTTGTTGCATTATCCTTCAGCTTATGATTCACGCTCAGACCCCACATTCCAGGAGATCCCTGCTAAAACAGATGTATCCTGAAAGCTATCATCGGATTATAAATTATTCTAAGAGTAAACTGACTGCAAATGTACAGGTAAGCAATTCGGGTCTGCTGGTACTGTGCCGACAGGAGCAGCAGGTCTTTGTAAGGAAAGGCTTGGGATTTGGGTTCTTCACAGAATTAGAGAGACAGACATTGTCTGGTGGGGTGACAGAACTGGTACCACCAGGAAAGGTACCTTATCTGAGGTAATCAGAAGTCACAAAGTAAAGTGCAAAAATATAAAAAAAACTACAAACCATTCTTCATCAGGATCTTAATCTGATCAGCAAGGGGTAACGTCCTCAGCTGGGCCATAGAAAGTACATTGCTTGGAGCCATTGGTTTGTCACTGCAGATAGAGAAGCAGATTTGCAGCCAATGAAAAAGAGCATGCAACCAATATAGACTTTGAACATTCTGTACAAACACTTACTTCTCTTCCTCTACACTTGGAGGCATCAGCATCATTAAATATTCACTAGAAGAAAAGAAAACACATCCTTAAAATGTTTGTCTTGGGACTTCCCAGGTTTAACTACAGTTACTTCTTGCTTAGAGCAATCCTACTTGTCTGAATCTACAAAAAACCCCACTGTCCTGAAAAGAGATCTCTCCCCTTTCCCCTCCCACTTTCCTCTGTAAATTCAGTACTAGTAAAAGCTATTGACATTCATCTACCCAGATGGAAGGTATGAAAATGCAAGTCAGAATCCCAGCTCTTCTGTACCAAAGAGGTGTCCAAATGGAGGAATTATAAAAGTAAATACATTAAACACAGGTCTTCTGACACAGCAGTAAGGGGTCATGTGAACTCCTGCAGAAGGAGGTAAAGAGAGAGAATTCTCTAGAATAGAGAGAATTAGGCCAGCAACAAGCAAAAAGCCCTTTCCACCCATGTCATTACCAGTATCTGTAAGGAAAGAATCAGATCCTTAAGACTTCTCAGAACACCTAGCACTGTTCCACTGAGATGCTCAATGTTAAGAAAAACACACCCACACCACTGATCAGAGAGAGTGCCCAGTCTGCTTCGCTACTGTAACTAGGGCCGTGGTTGTGTCAGATGACAGCAGAGCATTAGTACTGACTGCACTGGTGGGATTACTGTGTAGCTGCAGTCACCAACAAACTGAAGAAAGTTGCAGGTGTCTCACATATCATAAAATAAAGTTTTGTTACATTTGTTAATGATAAAAAGTTAATGGCTTAAGAGTTTTAATTTATTTTAACCACAAGGACCATTTGTTTTCCTTTACAGTATTTGCAGCCCAAATAATGCCTGGTTGTGATAACACACAAGAGGGTACAACCGCAAGTGAAAACAACTAGTTTTAATCTCAGAGCACAGGGAAACAAAGAAAGCAACCTGAATCATTGAGAGCTAGTCTGTTTTCATATTTTTTAAAAATGAAATTTTGTCATAATTATCAGAGAGCAGACTTTCAAAGAAAGTGTTTATTACTCTGAAAACAATCCCAACAAATTACTGCAATTTCTGTAGGAAGCAATCAAACCATTACCTGGGAGATTTAATTAATTCCGTGTTTTCAGCAAGGCCATGACCTTGACTAAATAAATACTGGCGCTCGTGTTCAGAACGGCTATCCTGGAGATATGGAAAAAGTAAGTCAGTATCACATACTGGAAACATACAAAATGCCAGAAAGCTGAATTCCTCATTCTAAACTGTGACCACTCTGTCATTACTGCACCATTCAAGTGTTCTACCTCACTTACTGATGTTCTGCTCTTACTTCCTTGAACAATGTTCATGAGATTTGGGAATGTTTCTGTTGCTATGACTTGAGAGTCTCCTGACATGTGGGTCAGACAAACAGAATTTCTGATACCCTCAGCTGCCAGGGCTCCTCAAGTCCTTCACTAAGTCCAGTTCATAATACAAGACCTGAGGGATTCTTGTACTCAGACTCCACTTTCTGTTTATCCAACTCTCAGTTTTAAACCTTTCCCAGCATGGAGAACCAAAGCATTATCCAGGAGAGGAGGTACACAGCACTGTATGGTCTGTTCAAGCCTACAGACCTACTTTTCTTCATTATCTTTTGATGATTTGCTGATTCCCGTGGGCCCAGATTTAAAAGCAGTTCTAGACTCGGCTGAGCCTTCAGGCCCAGGCATCCTCCTCAGCAGCCAGCACATACCTACCTACCTTCAAGCCATAATAATGTAGATGAACCCAGTGCTCTTCTGCTTGTCTCTTCTGCAGGAACTCATAGGACTGAACACGTCGTTGACGAGCTTGTTCTGTCTCAGGGCGGGAGAATCGTACCTAGAAAATTTGGTCATCATTTAATACAGCCCCAAAACCCTTGAGAGAAAACACCTACATTATTTACTTGGTACATAAGTAACAGAAGCTAGGGGCCCTAGCTCAAATGTATCATCCTTTGCTGTGACTGCAATCTTTATGCTTGTGCAACAACAGCAAGTCCATTTTGCTTCCCTCCTCCCAAGCCCAGGGTCACCAGGGCTAGCTGAGGTTTCCTGTCATTTTATTTGGGTGTGAACTGTCACGCTGTTTTGTGAACTGTTCTCTGAACTATCATAGAAAGGAAATTTGGACATACAGTAATCTGCTTAACATCATCTTCAGCTTCATCCTGGGATGAATCACCACCTACCAAAAAAAAGAGAAACAGAATAAACAGACAGCTGCAGTAAAGAGCCAAAGCTAACACATAACTGTTTGGGGGCCCATGCAGGAAGAAAGTAATGCTAGGAACTACATAACCATGGGTTCAAGGCCAGCTTGCCCAACTATGCAATGTATGACAGCACCACACTGCTCCCATGAGCTTTGCAGTGCAACTCTTCAGTGGCAGTGGTGACACACTCCCTACTGCTGCCTTTTGACGCACCCCGACAACTCCCATTCCTCTGCCAATCCCTCACACTGTGCCCACAAAAGCATTCACGTGGCTACACTGAAATAAGATTAGCAAAACAGCCTGAGAAATGGCCTGATCATCAGTATGATGCTGTAATAAAAATCTTCAGAATATAATGACTCTTATCAGTAAAACACACATCTCATGGAGCATTTACCTTCATTAGCAGCTTCTCTTTCTCGGTGTTTTGCATCAGCCTTGTCCAAGTAGGTGAAGCTTGGCCTCAGCTGAAGAATTCCATGTAGTGGAGTCAAGTGAAGTTCACCTGAAAATTAACATTGGTTACTATTGCTTTTTTCACAGCACAAAGACAACACTTTTCATTATCTCCCTATCTCTGTAAAGGTATGGCTTCAATTGAACATAAATATTTAGTCAGTAAAAAGTAAAACGGATTGAAGTGAAAAATTAACCCACTGCTCAGCATTTCAAAAGAGTATGAAAGACCAGAACCTATTTCTGACTTGCCTTTCTGTGTTGAAACTAAATATTAGAGAGAGCCACATTCTGGCTCAGACCTGACCTACAGTTCAGGACACTTGTAGTAAAATAGTCATAACTGAAGACACTATATATTTTCATCTCATGATCAGATCAAAACTTTGTGACAGGAGTAGGAGACAAGAGAGGGGCAGAAAGTGTTGAAACAAGAAAGTGAGACAGACACAATTAGATGGAGATAGTAGTATAGACAGCAATGATAAATTTATGCTACAGATGTGTATTTAGGCTACTAGACACTGTTAAGACACTGGAGGCACCTACAAACCCACAGTGTTCTTATACAATATTTACAATTTTGCTAGACCTGCTCCAAGGCTCTGGGGACATCGATAAGGAAAAATTTCCCTTACTTTAAAAATGCATCAGTCAATTAAAACCCAGCTGAAAACAAACAAACAAACAAACAAACAGGTCTTATTTTAATCCTGAAATGAGGGATAAACAAAAGAAACTTACCTTTTTTATACACAGCAGCTGCATAGCGGGAAACGTTACTCGCAGCTTGTGAGGAACAGAAAGTTTGCTTGTCCATCAGCTTCCTGCAGACAGATGAACACGGTGAGATAGTATTCTATAGGAAATGTGGTATACAGATGTTAAAAGTATGAAATAACCAATTCTCAGAATGGAGTATCAACAACTGCAGTGAATATATATACACATCTTTCTGTTTGCAATTTGGAATTCATGAAACTCGGCAGAAATGTAGGTTACTTCCAAGAATATGCACCATATAAGTGTCCAAAGCACCCCCCGAGACTGTACAGCTGCTTGTTCTCTCCTTTCCCTGAAGCACTGGTGGACATATGTGTATCTATGCTCAGCACAAAAGATAAATGAAGGCAAAGAGGATACCTACGAGGAATAGGTACTTGTTTCATCTGTACACGTGCCATCTACATTGAGAGCAATCTGTTCTCCCTTGCTGCGACAGTAGTTAGGATTCAAAGTATCAATGGCCATTTCAAGTTCAACCTAAATAATGTGAAAGAAAAGACAGCTAAGTACTATGGCAGAACCCCCAGCACAACAATTACAACTCGGTCCCACACCTGCTAACGTTCCCCTAAGTTTACAGCAAATTTAATACATAAGCAGCATCATTCAAATCCGCAGGGCAAACCTCATGCATAAAGTTGAGCATATGTATGGGTTCTTGTAGGATGGAGACATTTTAACAGTATGCTAGAGATATATAAACTCTCATGTTTAAGAGCTGAGAAATGAGAGTTCCTTAGGCAGCCCTGAAACATACCTTCACTTTGTTGGATACCTTCCACTATATTATCAGTTTCGTATACTTCGCAGTACACACCAAGTGCACAAACAATATCCTTCCAGCCTCCCATTACTGAGGATTCATTCAGAATTTCTCAAACATAAGGTATGTTTTCTCCTAGTTTGGGTAGCAAGCAGTATAAAGTAACTATGTTCTCTTCAGAGGCAAAGGCCTTCATTCTGGTAAGTTTGAGACTACAGCACTTACCACTGACTTCATATTTATTCCTGATTTACACTGGTCAAAGTGCAGGAACAAACCCCAAGCTTTTAGTTACAAGAACTGCTATTCCCTTCTTTGAACTTCAGTCTTCAAACAAATGTTCAAAAATAGGTGTTTTATTGCATAACCTTTGTCTTCATACACTGTAACAATGTAGTACATATTCCTCCTTGGGGACTGTCAAAGCCCTTATAGATTTGTTTATCATGGCTATTGCCTCATTTTTAATTCCCCTATACATTACACATAAACCGAAATAGTTACAAGTCCTGGGATGAACTGGCAGATCTGCAGGTCTGCACAGGGCTTACAGTGCAAATATTTGCTAAATTTAATAGAAGACTTCCTGAACACAACATGCATCCTAACTCCAAAGTTCACACAAGCACTCTCCTTAGCCATTTCCCAGAACAAAATCCTAGTATCACAGACATCTGTGTTTTTTAGATAAGGCATTTTTAAATAATAGCCACAGTTTTGGAATATGTTTGCAAGCAAATGTAATCATTCTGGCTTTCTTCAAGCATTCTGACTTTCACTACCTATACAATCCTCCAATTTCAAAAGGACTGCTGATGATTCACAGACAGGCAAGAGAGAAATCAAGACCTGTAGTGACACAAAAACAAAGCATGCCTCCAAAGCTCAGTCCTCTTCTGAATATTGTATAGACCTTTTAAATCAAGCTGTATCAGCACAAGCATGTACACTGAATTAGCATTAGTAACTAAGCTTCCCTGAATATTTTATGAGTGGCTTTTCCATTATGACTTGAATTCTTCTCTTTACAAACTACTCATTCTAAACTCTACAGACACAATAAAAGAATCCCCCATACCTCCAAGCAGAGAGAGGTACCTGGTCCTGCTAGCTGCACAGTTGTAACAGCTTAATAACACAATGTGCTTTTCTTAAGTACATTTTGCACAACATAAAACAGCTTTTACAGACTGGACTCAAACGATGACCAACCTTTTGCTGCTTTGGTTTTATCTTCGCTGATAAGTGCGTAACATCGTCGTATGTCATGGAAGCTGGACGAATAGGATACTGGAAAAAAATCCATTTCACAAACCCCTTTTCATTTAGACATCAAAGAACTTCACAGAAATTAACTTCATCTTCCCTGACCCTCCCATGTAGATCCACTTGCCAGATAGATATGACATCAAGAAAATAAATCACTTGACTGATATATGAGTCATCAGGGAATTTGGGAGCATGACCTAGAAAGCCTGTTGCTTTACCTCCAGTCATCTGCTTTCATCAGTACACAATCCCCTTCCTGCCCCTCACATGCCATAATAAACTGTAACACAGGAAAATGGTTCCACACACTAGTCCAGCAGAAAAAGGAAGTGTTACAAGCAATTAAAATCCCATCACTCAGCATTAACTTCCGGGACAGTTATTACCTAAAAGTAAAATATCTGTGGATTTACAGAAGTAGAGTTAACTTAAGAGGACATAGGCCACATGTAGCTAGCTGGTCAGGACACCAGACCCATGTTTAGCCATATGGGTGTCTCTTCTGAACTGTGTGGAACTGCTGAGAGGACAGTATGGTACCCAAACGATAACTTCCAGACATAGCAGCATAGTTGGTCCATCCTGCTCAGAGCTGCCGTTGCTCCCAAACACCCACAGGGCCCATCACTAACCAGCTGCCATGGTGCAACTGTGGGTACCCCAGAGGCAAGGCCGCACAGCCTGGTCCAGCCATGCTCTGCCGGCACGTGCCACACAGGGGACCTGCACAGGAGGCAGTGGGCTTGCAGTGGGCATCACTGGTTTATAATGAACATTTCATCCAATAGTATTAAAAGACTTCCATTTTTGCAGATGGGAAAAGTGAACCACTGGATAAAATGAGGAGAGAAATTCAGTGGCAGAAAGGAAAATAGACTTCTACCTTCCTAACATATTGCCACATTCAATCACTAGTTAGTTTTATCCCCACAATATAAGGGGGTTCTGATGACTTGCACTAATTTATTAATACTGGTGACATTTTAAATAGGGCCAGTCCTAAAGAAATAATATGGCAGAAATCAGTGGTAACAGAAGGTGGCTAAGAGAATGCGGATTTATCCAAACCATGATAAAAAGACATCATCCACTAAAACCACTCCCTTAGGGTGCTTAAAGGGAGAGATTTAATGACAAGCCTGTGCCATAAATGACCACTTCTTTCTTGGCATTGATTTAATACTCAATAGTTCAACTGACTGAGAACTAGCAGGCTTGCCTGTATCCAAGATCCTAGCAGGCTGAAGCAGTAAGGAAAACTACTGCTTTTTGAATTTATTTTAAACAATCACTGCAAGAAAGTCAGCTGATATACCTGAAACAGATACAGCTTCTCCAGTAGACTTCTGGCCAGGAACACATCAATCTAAAAAGCAAACCAAACAACTTTCATCAGATCCCAGCTGTAAATGATGGAGCCTCTGATAAAAGTACAATCCCTAAAGCTCAAAACCTGACAATTTTAGCTTTTCATTACAAACTCTAACATAAACCACATTAGTGACTCTCTTGTCAAAGGTCTTCTCTTTGCTAACTTTGACATGAAATCCTGCAGTTGGCCTTTTTAAATAACAAACCAAAAAACCCACTATGACAAGGCAGCAGACAGTGGCTCTTGCTGTGTTCTCTCTAAAGAAACTTGGCAAACAAATCTGAAATGCAAGAGGATTTTTTTTTTTTTTCCGAGAGGCTGAAGTGAATCTTTTACCACAATTATAGAAAGAGGAGGAAGTTCTCTCTTTAGCAGTATGACTGAAAGGTAACTTCATGACTAGTATTTTGTTCTAAAATATTTCTAAATTATACAAGAGACACCCACATCCCAAATTTGATTCAATATCAGCATTTTGCCACCAGTACCAAAAATCCACAGATGTTTCATGACTATCACATATGGGAGCTGCCATTTTAGAAACATTGAGATATAATCCTGACAATTCCCACTCTTTTTCTCAGGCTTGCCCTTCCTTGTGCTTCTGGTATGCAAATTCAGACATAAGTGAACAAGATACTGTGGCTATTCTTTGGAACATAGCAGTCCTTTAAAGAAGTCCAGAATCAGAACACAACTGCTTGTTTTAAGCAGAAGGCATGAAACAGCTTCATATTTACCATATATTAACTCATCAGAGTAATTCAAATTTTTCACAACTCTCGGAGACATGCAATAGAGCCACTGTAAACACACAGTGGTGGAAGCAAGTTCCCCACTTGTGTTCCTCTTCTGACATGGAAAGATGACAAAGGGTGAAAACCATGAGCTGAATCTGCCAACATGGACACCACTATTTTGGCATAATAAGATACCATAAGCCACGACCTGGCCCACACAACCTATTTCCTTGCACAGAGCCATTAGTTATAAGACAACCACTGATGTTGCTAACACATTGTTTCAGCAACGTAAGAACACTGGGAACTATAATAATAATAAAAAAGCCTCATGTACAATCACTGCTGCCACAATATACTTCTACCTCTTGTATAATTGGATCATCTTCTTCATTTGCCATGCTAGGACACAGTAAGTTTTTCTTGGCTTATTCCTTGGCACAACCTGAAAGAAAGCAGAAATGTCATACGAGTCACCACATCTGTGTCACATAGCTTAGACTATTTGTTCAGGTTAACTTGGTTCCTTTCAGTGGTAACAATCTGTTTAGTCTGTTCTTTGAAGGAATGTGTTTGCATGATCAGGTCCCTAATACTCCACAGTCTTGACTGACTGCCACCAAATACAAGATGCAAGCAAATGTCTCAAAAATAGGCAAGTTCTCATAACTTTTCTGAAAGCCAACAGTTACATAAGAAAGAGAGCACTAAATCAATGCTCTGTGGAGGAAAAGACAGGCCTTTTATACTGACATAAAGTTTGTCTTTCATATACTGCTATACTGTAACACACAGGTAGTGGCTGGTTTTCCATCTACTGTGCCCTGACTGGTCAGTCAGCATGTGTAAGCTCTGAAACTGCCACTGCAGTCACCACTGTCATTAAGGACAGTGCCATACAGTTCACTAGCTTCCCTTCTCAGAAACATTCCTTGAAAGCAGGTAACAGAGGAAGCTCCCAGCTAAAGAGCTAGGAGAAGAAAAAAGCCTGCGTAAGCCACGTACTTGGGGCCAGACATTATTCCCATCTGTGAATGGGCTGACCTTGATTTCATCTACCTGACATGTTGCAGCCTTCTCTCTGGTATTGCTACATGAGAGCTCCAAAATACACTCCTCAGCCTCTCTTGGAGTCCTTTGAAATCACCAGAACAACAGAATTTACTTAAGTACACCAACTCCAAAGAAAACCAAGACTCTCATATCAACCGGGCACCGAGTGCTCTAGAACAAAGAGTTGCAATGTTCAATCCAGCGCTGGAGTCACTGTCATGCCTAGTTCTGACCTTTGAATAAAAAACGATCCCTCAGCTAAAGCAACTGTGGTTTTCCCCTGCTGAAATCAAACAAAAGGATTTGCAAATTCTTTAGGATGCCACTGCAGCAATGTTAATTAATCCAGATCATTTATAACACCATTAATCAGCCAGTACTAGACAAGACAGGCGTAAAATATAAGATCTCTCACAAACTGATGAAGGAAAGTTTTAACAACAAAGCTGATGAAGCAAACAAGTAAGATCTATATCCAGGATCTCTCCCTCACTGTCTTCAACTCCTTGATGCCAGTTTGCTGCTTTGCTGGACCTCCTATGGAGGAAGAAAAAGAGGCAGTGTCCATGATCAGCTGGCAATACAGAAGCTGCAAGAGAAGGAAGCCAGCATCTGTCTAACATCCAAGAGGTGCCTTTTTTTTCCCAAATATACAAGCCCCCAAAAATGTAAGCATCTCAGTATATTTCAACAGAAGTGCAGGTTTCTCAAAACATCACATTAATACGTAGACAGTTTTCTAAGAAACCTCTCAGAAAGACTGGATAGGCATTCTGAATATGGGTGTTATTAACATTACTACATGGGCAACCATCCATTCAGACAACACCTCTGGTTTATTTACACTGCTTCTGCCATTCCACTTAGAAATATGACTCTTTATTTTTCACTTACAGGTCTTCCACTAGCCGAAAAGCACCCCTCCCAGCATTGAACTAGAATTTTCCATTTCTTTATGCACCAGCACATTCCTGGCTCTCCCCACCATATAAATGTATCTGAAAAATTACTACTTTCTGGTTCATATTTGAAATAATTTTGAAGAAATTAAAAACCTTCACAGTAAAAAGCCAGTATCTTAACTTCAGGCTGGGGCTGCTACTGCACAACCACAAGTATGTGATATCTGCTTGATATCAGAGGGTTTTCTGCAATCAGCCATTCAATGCCTCCCAGAAATACATGCATGAATATATTGTTTTAAAGAAATAAGATTTGTCAGTTCCAGTTTTGCCTTCCCTGCTCATGTCCCCTGGGTGGCCTGATACAGCAGGCTCACATAAAGCCAGCCTGACAGCTCTGCACAAAATGGAACAACTGCAGTTTTCAGAACAGAGCCGATGACCGGAGGGTACACAAGGTATGTGAGAACATGCAATAACACCCAGAATGTGGGAAACCTGGGTCCAAACCCTCCTTCCTCACCACCCTAAGAAGACTGGGAACAACCCTTCCCTTCTTGACAGCCTGAGTGCCAAGTATGTACTAGCTCGTTCTCTCTCTCCTGAGAAAATTACTCCACTCTCCAGAAGAGAAATTAAAACTCCCTGAGCTAAGCAGAGGAAGAGAAACTTAGCCTGGAGGATCTGGTCTCTGGTTCCCTCATCTAACACTGCTTACACAATTATACACAAAATCTCTTTGTGAATCCACGTCAGTACTCAAGAAACATGTATTACAGAGATTATGGTTTTTTTCTTATTCATTTAAGGATAAAGAATGACTACAGTTGCTTTTATTGGAGTATCAGAATGACAGGTCTATAAATAGGGAGCAGTGTGTCCCAGCACAATTTAAAATACTCATGCAACTTGAAGGAATCTTGTGAATCAGAAGGAAGCTTTTGCTGAAGTCATGCAGACGGAACTCTAGGTCTACAGCATGTATATGTATATATATGGAGGTGTTCATTTCTATATTTGTCATATATATGTGATACCACAGGAGTTACAGAATGGAATTAAAACACTCACAGATAACAAACATGGCCAGCAGTTTCAAATTTCCTTTTGGTAGAACTGTTTTAAAAGAGACCTTTCTTTAAGATGCAAATCAAAATATATATTGCAAGTTATTTGTAGGAATCATTAAACTTTAGAAGAGCTTGCAGGATGACAAGAGATATAAATTTTCTCGTTTCTCCTGCAATGTGACCAATGCTAGGACAAGTGAGACTGCTCATTAGCTGTCTGTAACATCATTTAGAACCAATTAAGAAAAATACTGTGGTTAAAGTACTGTAAAAATCAGTGATGAAGCAACTAAATCCTACCCCAAAGTTTGAACGCAGAAGGGCATTTGAGTACTAGAACTATCTTATTTTTTAAATTATTACCAAAGACTTTAATATAACTGGAAGAAGAAAAATTGAAGATCTGCATGTCATCTGACATACAGATTTTTAGCCAGGCTGGCAAGAAATGCTCTAGCATTTCACTGATACCTAAATTTGTCAGTAACAAATGGACCCCCAAAGTGCCAACATAAACTTGAAATATTTTTCATAAATAATTATGCAGTTCAGGAAAGGCCAGGAACTCCTGCTGCATTAGTGCTTTAAAAGTATAGACAGTGAAGTGGGAAAAGTGCCATCTCCTGAATCACTACTATAATTACCTCTAGCACCTGGACTTTCTTCTGTAGGGGGTCTCTCAGTTCAGCCCTAACAGCAATTCTCTAGCTCAGGATGGCCCATGGCATATAGTAAAATGGAAACTACAAAAAACAGCTGAAGCACCTTCTGAACATTTATGATAATTATAATTCTGACCCAATTCTTTCCTTAGTTTTCTCCTTGCTTTGCTTGCCTGCAAGCAGCTTTGCACAGTCATCTTCTGGTAGTGAACCCAAAGAGGGCTCCTCTCTACACCAGGACCTCTTTTTGGAGGTGATGTCACTGAAGCACACCTTCCAGATTTGAGAGATTATGTATTCAGTATGAATCTTTCTTTAACACCTCAACACTGCTGTAGCGAAGTGCTAGGCCTGCTGGGCCACGCGCAGGGATGGAGCTGCTCGCCGCGGTGTGCCGGCTCTCCCGGGGGCAGCCCCGGACGGCGGCAGGTGGCGGTGCCAGGCCCCATCTTCCACGCTGGCAGAGCTGCACCCCGCAGAGACTCAGCCGTCGACCCTGCGCACCCTGACGCTCCCCTGCTGACAACGCTTCATTTCTGGCAACTTCCGACCCTACTTTCTCCTGACACAGCTGTCTGGCAGCAGAAGGGAGCGTACGGAAAGGGGACTTGAGGAGGGAGGCCACGGCCCAATCCCGCACGTAGCGCGAGGATGAAGCAAACCCAGCCCGGAGCAGGAGGCACCGGGCGCCTCAGCCCCCGGCGCGCAGGCCTGTGCTGCAGCCCCCGCAGCGCCGATGCTCAGGCAGGGGCAGCCGGCCGCAGTTTTGGCGTGAGCTGCACCCTTTCTGGGCGGGAGGGGCAGAGCTGCCAGCCACTGAGGGGAAGGGCCCCGGGCCGGTCGGTGCCGACACTTTATAGCCCCAGGAGGACTGGCCGGCACCCGTCAGCCCCGCGGCGAGGGGCGCCGATGGGCCGCGGCCTGTGACCTGACACCCACCCGCTCCCTTCAAAGGACCCAGCCACAGCGGCCCCGACCCGTGCCGGGTCCTGTCAGGGCCCCGCCCGGACGGCTGCGGCCCCGCGCACACGGTACTCGCCACAGCGTCAAGTCCTCGGAGAATCTCGTCTCCACCCCCCCGGACAGGCAGAGCCCACCTCAGCCCAGGCCGCGCTCCACATCCCTTCCATGACCCACAGGGCTCCCGTCGCCCCCTGAGGGGCAAAAGCATCGCCGCAAGCGCCTACCTGCGGGTAGGCCGGCGCGGGCAGCGGGGCCGCCGGCTCCCCGGTGGCGGTGCGCGGCGGGCGGGCGGCGTTCAGGCAGCGGCCATGTTGGTGTCACTGCGGCCGGCACGTGGGGACGCGGCCCTCCTCCTACCCACAATGCTCTGGCGGGCTGCGCGGCCACCAGGGGGCGCTGTGGCGAAGCCGTCCCACGGCAGCAAAACGTAACATCGCTGGCAGCGGTGGGATTCGAACCCACGCCCCCGAAGAGACTGGAGCCTTAATCCAGCGCCTTAGACCGCTCGGCCACGCTACCGCCGTGCGAACTTCACTTCGCTGCCACCTTTACTCCAGACCAGCTTTTTTTCATCTCTCCTTTTCCCTTCAGCAGCCCACCCCTCTCCAGGCCGCGGTCCCAGCACCCACTCTCACTACACACCCCATCGCCTTACAAATAAAACACCATGAGGCTTTTTTCTACTCCCTGGCCCCGAGCAGGAGTCGAGCAGCGGTGCAACGACTTCAGGCCCGAAGCGGGGGGCCGGCGGGGACAGCGCAGCAGGCGGGGGCTACGGCCGAGCCCGCCCCCCTGCCACGTGGGTGCCACGGCGCAGCACAGGCGGCTGTGGGGGACATGGGGGCATCTCCTCTGCACCCCCGATGACAGTGTAAACAAACAAAAAATCTAAACCCTACGCATTGACATTTTCCGCTGCAAAACTACAACTTTGCATTGGCAAAATGAAAAGTCGGTAGACTTTTAACTTGGGGGGGCTTTTATTGCTGGCACGCAGGGGCCAGTGTGACAGGCTGTAGCAGAAAAGGGGGAGTAGCACAATTTAGCTGCCTGGTACCTCATGAAGGTGCCCTTAGGTCTCTGTCCACATTTTGCCTGCAAGTCTGGTAAGTTTTCTTGAGGAATTAATGTTATTCTTAATTCCTTACTTCCAGTTGGTTGTGTTTTTGAGAAAAATTAAAGCTTCTCTAGGTAATGCCCCAAAGCCTCGATGCAGCTCGAGTTAATTCTGTAGTTGTGGCGGTCCATTTAAACAGGATAGACAGGCAGCTTCCGTTCACCCGTCTCCCCTGACACCTACCAGAGCCTGCCTGTCCCTGCAGCACGCTGCCCTGACAGCTCTTCCTGGGGAGCTGCTGGACACGATTCTGCCAAAAGGCTACAGCTCTGCAAAATCCTGCTGAAAATTTCACTGCGTGCAAGTACTAAGGAATCACAGCACAACCGTTTAAGTGTGAACGGGACCCTTCTCCTCAGCTCTGCTGCACTGTCATTCCCTCGGTTCAGTGCCTTTTCAGAAGGATGTGGGGCAGGGTTTTTTTTGAGAGCAGGGGAAGAGAGAGTTTCAAATCAATCCCCCAGACCAATAAATAAAAATCAGGCAATATTCCTATTTACACTTCACAAGCTGTAATTGTTCGCTGTCTCGCTGCTTTCTGAAGGATGCTATCCCTATTCTCTTTGTTACACCTGCCAAACACTCCCGCTCTCCATGACAGCAGCTATAGCTAAAGACAAGGCTTGCAGTGCCACATTTCACCATTTTTCATCCAAGTGACACTATATTAAAAAGCCCTGCTGAGGCTTTTCTCTTCAGATTCTGCTGTTTCAAAGTGCCTTTGCTAGAGAACAATTTCATATTGTTTAGAGAGCTGTAATAAATGATACCTGTCTAAATAAAGCAAAAACCAACAGTAGAAGCTCCCTTTTAACAATTTAAAAGGGCTGGTATTATATAGTTTATTCTTGAATAGAAAGGGGAATAAACCATACTGAAGATGTGTAGCATTAGATATTGTAACCATTACAAAAAAAAAAAAAGAACCTCTCCTACCTCAAATCACAGAGGACAAGTATTTCTATTCTTTTCTCGGGATTAAGCTAAGACTGAAGGCACAAGAGAGGCCTCTGTAGCAATCCTACAAATGAGCACTTCAGTCCTTACATCTTATCCCATACTAGTTACAGGCATTGCATATATAATTGAATGCAAGAGGTGATCAACCATTTAGTTTTCCTGAGGAAAATGGATTTTGTTGGTACACATCTAGTTATTTCCTCCCATTTAGTTACTCCCGACTCTTGAAAGTGAATGACATCAAGAATGGGATAATAAAAACAACAAAAAATATTTCAGGAAGCTTACAATTATAGGATTGAACTTGGGCAAATTCTAAAGAAAAACACCAAACCAAACGCAAACTCCCATAAGCAAGCACTAAAACTCTACTGAGAAAAGTGACAAAAAGAGCAACTTTATTGACCAGCCAGAATGAAACCAGAGAATGCCAATGAGAGGAGTAAGCGGTGCAGGCAATCAGTATTTGCGTTTGACATACAAACAAAGGGTTCCATCTCGCTGTCTCTACCTAGACAATATTCTCACGGAGACCCAGAAACAATGAATCTGTAAAAGCTCTGGCAGGCTGAGCCTCAGATTTTTTTTCCACATTTAAAAATAAACAGATTTTTATTTATTCATTGTGAATAGATTAAAATACAGCATATAGCAATATAATTCCAAAAGTCTGTCAAATACATAGTTTTTCTCTTCAAAAGAATGTCATAGAATAACTTGTGCATACTTCTGTAAACAATTTCCATTTCCAAATTATTGACAGTCCTATTTATTGTATAACTAATAATATGATACCACCTTACGACAGAAGGTGGTCTACATCACTTAAAAAAGTAGTATTTGCAAACAAAGAATTATTAATAATAATTTTTTCACTGAGCTGTGTGCGCATTTACATACCAGATCTACAGAGAACTGTCAGCAACTTTAACAACTACTGAATTTAGCAAATTAAACTGCACCAAGGAGTGTCAATAATTACTTTATGTACACATTTTTGATGGGCACATTCAATCTCCTCTCCTCCCTACATGGTTGGTGGTGTTGTTACACATGCCTTCTTCACAAGGAAAAGTCTTAAAGACTTGGCATAGACACCTTATGAGGACAATAAATAGTTTTGGCCAAGTTTGTTACAGTGCCTACACTGTTTTGGTTCTGCATAAAACTCTGACTATTCAGCTGTCTTCAGAGATGAATGGCACATTCACTCTTACTTGACAGCTGATACTTCGATGCTATGAACTGAAAGAGCAAAAGGCCACATCCAAAAGAAGCTTTAGGCACCTAAAGCAGAATTTTGGATAGGCACTTAAAACATCCATCTGACTTATGATCCTACAAACTCTGGTAAATGGGAAGCACAACTTTGAAGCCCAGTGACAGGTACTTGTAGAGGGAAAGGAGAAACTAATATTACTTGTCTACACATGCCAGAAGCCCCAGTGAAATCAACTGTATCATCTTGCAGCCTGCTTAAAGCATGCTTTTGAAGGCCTAGCTAAAGGGAGGCTGGTGAGCACTGTAGATCATTCAGGGACTGCCCACAGTTCAGAGGGGTTGCCCCTTAGTCATATCCATATACTCCCTCAGGAGACTGTAAGGCCACAAAGGCAAAAGCTTCCATCTTTATCTCCTGCAAAACAACTGTTATCTGTGACCAAGAAACAGGAACAGCTTCTGTGCTATTCATATAGATGGCACAGCAACTTCAGAATAAAATACCAGACTTAGAAGAAACTTATCTCTATGCAACAATAATTCACCATGTGTTTGTCCTCCCATTACAGGTTACGATTATTGCAAACAGGACACAGAAATTCAAGTGGTTGGGGATAATACTGTTTTTCTTTTTAACCAGCAATTTTATCTAACTGGTGTTTAAAACCATTTTCAGATAAAACACTATTTTTAAAGCTAGTTAAACCAGATAAATTATTTTTCTGTAATAGAAAAAGGTGAATCAACATCCTCTAACCTTTTCAAAGATCCCTCTGGCAATGGTGGAAAGCGTATTCTCATTTTAAGTGAGATGATCTAGCTTCACTGAGAATTGAGATGCCACTGTAAAAATAACTTCAAATTACCCATATATTACAGGACTTGCTACTGTACATCACTGGAAAAATATCATATAAGATCAGTAGAATTTTATACAACTAGGTTATTACACGGTGCAAAAATGTGAAAATGAGAGGTAGCTGTATGCCTCACCTCATCAGAAACATCAGTCATTTTCTTATGGTAAAATATGTAAGCTGATAATGAATCATATTCCACTCTGAATATCCTCACTGACAATATGAAGCATCTGCCTGCATCCCAAACGGCAAGGATTCTATCTGGAATTTGTATGAGCAGTGTAACAGAAGTGCCCAATAACATCACTGCAAAAGGATGGGACTACTTATTAAAATGAGTAAAATTTACATTCACATGTGAATGACGAGATACACCAAAAATGATTACGAAATGCTGGAGTTTAGGAAAATGTTTTTCTGTACGTGGAGAGGAGAAAAATGTAAACACACTGATCATTTGCTGCATAAAAAACAGGATGTGTGAAACCTAACCAAACACCAGCTTTGTTTTTCATCAAAAAACTAGGTGCCTCAGTTCTAACAGTTAAAAAAAAAAATACAAAAGGTTGAGTGTGTCTGTATTACAGCTTTAAAATACTAGCAGAAGTATGCTATGGCACCCTGCATACCACAATTTGGATTTCTCCCTTAAAAAGGAAAAAAAAAAAAAGGAAAAAAAAAAGGAAAAAAAAA
>JANHGN010019467.1:8462-20203 GCA_024605025.1 Megaceryle maxima | reverse complement strand
GAAAAGAAAAGAAAAGAAAAGAAAAGAAAAGAAAAGAAAAGAAAAGAAAAGAAAAGAAAAGAGAAAAGAAGAAAAGACAAAGAAAAGACCACCATACAGAAAAGGTCTCAATAAAATAGTTAAGATATTTCACACATAGTCCGTGTCTTCTACCATTTTTCCTGGTATTATGTTTGTCTTTCCACTGTCCTTCAGGCCCTGGAGTTCATGGCTTCTATCTGGTCATGGAAGGGGAAAAGGTGTAGAGAATCTCAGGTTCTACACTGGAAGGAATTTAATGCTAATGGTGATCACTCCTTCTGGACTGGTATCTGCTTGGGATCATTTTTTGTTTGCTAACATTTTTACACCTTAACCTTTCTTCATTGGTTTGCACTTTCACATTTGTTTCATGTAAATTTAATACATAAAGGTTGTTTTATGGATGTTACATACTTGGTTTTTGTTTTCTTTATTATCCCTAAATCCAGTTTTGTCCAGCTCTTGATCTGAATTTCTTTAACTGATTGAGGCTGGGCTGTTTACAGCCTTGGAGTTTCCATTGCCTCACTAAACCAAGTTAAAACAGAGCTACAGTCAGGTCAGGACAAGTTCAGAAAGACCAAGCCTGACAAGCTTCAGTCACATGGCCTTGCAAACTCAATGCAAAAACTATGATCTCTTGCTAACAATGTCAGCACCATACTATTTGGCTACAGAGCTACATTCTCTAAATGCAGTGTTATTTAAAAGTCAACTTGATGACAAGCTATATAATCTCTATTAACTATGCTCATATTAAAACAGTTCCCATTTTCACATTGTACAGGCTGCATGAGCATAGCATATTCTAAATGCATCATCTACTTTCACATTTAAGTAGTTCATGTTCCTTCCAAATGAGCTATGGCATGAATTACCCATTATTGAGAATATACAGCTAGAGATCAAGTTTTGTAGTCATTCATTATAGTAGGAGTGGACAGTAACATTCTTGGACTTCTCTGCACAACAGGCAGAATCAGTCTTAGAATGCAAATAAATACTGTAAATTAACAAGCTCAACTTCTACTTTTCTGGCAAGACAAAGAAAAGAAGGTAGGGATCTTAGCAAATGAGTGCCAGCACAAACATCCAAACAAAAAACAGTGAGTGGGAGGCTGTCAGTGTCAGAGTTACTGGTGGATAGTTTCCCTCATTACAATAATAGACGTGCTTAAAAGCACAGACATGGATTGAAGGAAGGCTCATTTCCTATCTTGAGACTTTCTTGATACTATTTCTAGTATTAGATCCATAGACAAAATGAATCCACTACCAAACCAAGATCATTTTGAGTCAACACATTATGTATTGGCTGAGCTTGGACTCTAGGACTACTCCATTTGGCCTGCCACATTTCCCCAAAGGTAAGGTATTTGAGCACTTATGTTCTCCAGTCACTGTCAACTGACAAGCTGAATACTAAGATGGACTTTGAAAACCCCAGAATCCAACCTCCAGCAGATTTTTGCATTTTGTGCTATATTGAGGTCATGCATAAATATAAGAATGTGTTACCAGCTCTTTCTTGGTCACTTACATCAATATGACCACTACAAATTTAAATTTGCAAGATCTGTTTTGGTCTAAACACCGACAGATAACAAACGGCTCACTGGTGAGTGCAGTCTAGTAGTCTGCATACCTCTCAGAAGATGTTACATCTTCCTCATAGCTTCCTTCATAATTGCAGTACTGCAGAGTCCTAAAAGCTATATGGGAAAGACAAATAGATTATCAAAAGTCTTGCCGTTACTGTTGGAATTTCTCCCTGCTCTATGATTTCTGTTCGTTTTCTGGTTCCATTTGGTTTTGTCCCATTTTGTCTGTTCCTTGTCTTGAGGGATATCAGTCTAACAGGTAAATAGCTTGTCAGGTTAACTCTTCTGCTACTGGTTTCCTACTTCTTTTTCTCAGGCTCCTTTCTATATACCTCATTCTCCCATGCCACAATATTAAACTGCTAAATCGTAAATTATTATTCATGCAAATATTCATAAATGCGAGGCCCATCTTCTTTTATTCATTACTCACAGAAGAATGACATTTTTGGTTGCTCTTGTAATCTGCACAAATCCACTGCTCACTTAATTAAGTTGCTTAGAAACTACTCATGTTTTGGTAATGTTAACTTTTTGTTCACAGTAGCAATGAGGAGCTTAATAATGATCTTTAAGCTGTTTGAAGTAATGCCTTCCAGACTCTTTATCATTACTGTTGTTATTTGGGTGCCCTCTACTTTATATTTTTTTAATAAGATTCTCAGAAGTAACTATAGCATTCCAGCCATAATCTACCGAAGACCAATCCAATAGAAGCGCTCTCTCTGTATTCTGAAAATATTGAATTAGCTGATCCACCTGAATGTATTACTTTCACTTATCCTATGAAAAACTATGAATAGGTTTCAAAAACTAGGTTTTGTGCTCTGCATGATGTTTGCTCTCAAAGGAGCAAATTCCCTACAGTCCAGTGCCACCAGATTCAGGGTCCACTGAGCAAAATGCTTCTAGTGAGTGCTATTAATGTGGAAGCACAGAATAGTTGCTTATAGAAGGCATCTCTGGAGATCATCTAGTTCAATATCACTGCTCGAGCACAGTCAGATAAAGCAGGCTGCTCATGGCCATGGCTAGTCATATCACAGGATCACAGAATCGCTCAGGTTGGAAAAGACCTTCAAGATCATCGAGTCCAACCTAAACTAACCCTACTGCCCTAACTCTTAACAACACACTACTAAACCATGTCCCCGAGCACCACATCCAAATGATTTTTAAACACATTCAGGGATGGTGACTCAACCACTTCCCTGGGGAGCCTGTTCCAGTGCTTAACAACCCTTTATGTAAAGACGTTTTTCCTGATATCCAACCTAAATTTGTCCTGGCGCAACTTGAGGCCATATCCCTTTGTCCTGTCACCAATAAGAAGAGACCAACCCTGCTCTCAATACAACCTCCTTTCAGTTATTTGTAAAGAGCAATAGATTTCAATATTTATACAAGTCTGTCATCGTCAGTCTCCTGCTATCAGTACAAATGCATTGGTCCTTTTTTTTTCAGACAACAAAGCACCAGACCTCACAAAGGTTAGCGCAATTTATCTTTCTGAGCAGTATTGTGGAGGTAGACTGATGAAGTGATGAAGTGGTTGTAATTTTGCAGTGACTGATGAGCTAGAGAATTAAAGAATTTGACAATTTTAGATAGATGATATAGATTTAGATAGATTATATATAACTATCTATAGAAATATAGAAAAGCTTTTATGCTAGCTTTAGTCTATAACTGGCATACCTAAATGAGCATCTCCTTCACATTATTTTAAACCTGTAAACTCAAAAGCTGACTATTCTGATTGGAAACTTTTTAACCTGTACTTTGATCAGGAATGTATAGTTGTAGCAAACCACAGACCCAAATTCACCAGTTCATGGGCTCAATCTGCTTTTCAGAGCAATAAATAAAAATCATAGGCTGTTTGTCAACACAGTTTTGATTGTTGTTTGTTTTGGTTTGTTGTTTGGGGTTTTTTTAAGGAGAAGAAACTCAGAAATCAGCAGAATGGGTCATAAGTGACATGAATTACTCTAGCAGCCTATTTCTTGATTTCCCCTTTCCTGAAACTTGTCATTTCCACAGTTTCTGCAGTTTATAATTCTTCTTTCAGCAGGTGACCAGAAAACATCTGTCTGATGATCAATATGCAGTCATCCCAAATGTTTTAATATGCATTTCTTTTCTTATATGAGGAAACGTGTGCATAAGGGAATCAAATTATGAGGAATCCTAGCACAGTCTGTCATAAGACTATCCATCTGTCTGTCATGTAAATGGTGATGCCTGTCTTGTGCTCATGGGATCAATACAACTCCAATAGCATGCCAAGGCTATGCCAAGGATCATGGCACCAAACTGTATGGGTTCTTCTTGTGTAAGCGAAGGTAATCCCAGTGTATAGTAGTAGCTGCCCACAACTTCCTAAACTGAAAAAATGCCTTCCCAGTTATACAGTGGAAAAAGAATTTGAGTATGTGGTCTTCAAGAGCCTCTGAAAAGAATTATTTCACCTGCCCAGGTTGCCTAGAGCATAATTAGTAATATCTTTAGTAATAACATTTTGAAATACCTCCCTAAAGACACATTAAAATCATTGTTATACAGTATTTCTCTTGCTGTGACACATATTGCTGAAGTACTTCAGAATGCTGTATGCTACAATCATAATGTTTATATGTTCTTTATGTCTTTACTAGAATTGTGGGAAATTAAAGAATCCTTTCTTGTGCTGTTATACCTGTTTATTAGCATAACAATACATTTCCTTACAAAGCCACTAGCTTTACTAAAGAGGCACCTTTCATAATTATTAAAATATTCAGTGGCAATAATACTCTCAAGAAAACCAGGAAACTATATTATTATTTATCATAGTCTACTGAACATTCTTGTTAAACCTCCCTCTTGCAGCACTTCCATGCAAAGGTCTTTATTTTGAAGGGCTTTTGTTTCTCCAACTTTCAGATTGCCAGACTACACTGAGATATTTTTTCTTTGTGCTTGCCTGAATTGTCTTAACTTCAGCTAAGGATTTTCTGTTTTTTTCTTTTCTGCCTTTAAGAACATATTGTTATTATTCATATCCTTTGACAACATCTCGACAAGTTCCAAACCCATATTTCTAGAAATACCTTAAAAATCACACATAGGCATGGTGCTTTCCAAAATTACCATACACTCTAGTTGGCTTTAACAGAAAGAGTTTGTTTTTCTCTCCCCTTTATACACAGAGAACTGGCACAGAGGCAGTAAAACCTGAGTATAATCTCAAAAGGCATTAGACATCTCTATTCCATTTAAAATAGGTTTTGTGCTTAAGGGATGAGGGGAAACTCCTTGTTCAAGTAATAGAAGGTTCGTATGAAACCATATTTTATCATTCCACAGCCTATTATTTACCTATAGATCCTGAGATATTGACTTTAGGAGGGACCACACAGGCCAGCAGACTGGTAATAGGGTAATTTTAATAGTTATTTCAATAACCAATTGCTTGGGAACACCCTCATACAAAACTGTTTCCCGTAGCTCCAGCAGCGTAGACATCACCTGTAAGTTATCTGTACCATCCCAGTAAAAAAAGCATTTGGAAATCTACTTTAAAAATATAACTAACCTTCTTCTGTAGCTGTTGCATACCTCTGGAACAGCACAGGTAACCAGACCTTGAAAATAGTCCTGGTCCTTAACACTTAGAACATCAAAAGCCAAATTTTCTTTTGCTGTTTCCTTACATTCTTTTCACATCAACTGTTTCTTATGTTACCTGCAAAAGGCTAACTCCTTAAGCTCTATCTCAGTTGTTACAGACTTGGAAACATACCTAGGATCTGCTGATTTCAGAGTAAGCAGAATCTTAATTTCTGTTGAGGATCTGAGTGTACAGCTGAAGAAAAGTTCTTCCAGACAAGACTGAAATTAAGTATCTTTCAAGAAAGGCATCAATGGATATAGGAAACTAGAGCAGCCTGAAAGCCTGGATATATGAACATATTGTTCCATTCATTCTAAATCGGCTCATGTGAATTTCAACTGGGTCGTGATCTGAGCAACATGATTAGCAAAATGCTAAATAAATTAGTTTAGGTAGTGGTATTTTAAGGTATGATCTCTTAACCGCCCCTACTCTAGGCACCTGTGGTGGAAAGGAGTCACCACATAGTAAGGATGACAGTGAACTCTTGATTTACTTGCTATTTTGCGGTGGATTAGAGTAATTATGCAGCTAGTGCTGTGTGATGGCAATAAGGCCTTAAAATGGCTCAACCAAATTAGTAAGTGCTCATTTAGGTTACCATGCCCACAAAAGGTTAGCTGATAATTTATAGTTTTGAACTATAAAAATTTTCAAGAGTGCCATAGTTTTGAGAGACATCTTGAAAATTCTCACATGTAATTATTTTGTATCATCTAGGACTTATTCATAAGGGAATATTTATACATATTTAGGCAAGTTTGCAATCATCATCTCTCAGCCCTGTGGAAACCCTTCTCCCTGCATTTTTGGTCAGGCTGTTGTCAAGCTGCTTCAGAGAATCACAGAATGGTAGGGGTTGGAAGGAATCTTCTAGTCCAGAAAGTTCGATTACACTTTTATTAGCCCAAAAATCAAACAGGAATGCTTCTGAAATGATTCTGATTCCAATAAAGCAAAAGTTGAGGTGTCAGGTTGGATGTGGACAGTGCTGATGGAAACACAGAACTAATAGTATGGCTTTATCATTTCATGAAAATAGTGAAGCTTAAGCTAAGTAATAAAATTACTATTCTGAGACCCAAGTTGTTTGTTTTTTTTTTTTTTTTTTCAAATGCTGGATGAAACTCAGAGGAATGCCAGAGATTTAAAAGACTGAGAGAATTTTAAATTGTCTAAACACTCTCTAATACTCCAAAGTTGCCAAATGGTTCAGTGCATAAGCAATACATTGATTGCCTGGATGGGTGCAAATACTTTATCACTCCTTTGTAATAGATCCTGCTCAATAGAGCTGAAAAAATCAGTCAATTAATCTGATTAATTAGCCATTTTTTTGTTGTTGGCCAATGATTTCTGAACATATTTTTATTTCTTATTTCATTAGTTCAAACTGTTCTCCACAAATAGCTTCCTGGCTCTACACTTCATTTACTCTGAATAAAATTGACAGTTCTCCAGCAGAAGATCTGATCACTAGTCAAACTTGTGTAAAGCCAGGAGTCTTGTGCTGTACAGCTGGCCATTCAAATCACACAGGGTTTTTTCTGCTCCACACCATTTAGTTTTAATTTTTAGCAAAGGATAACAAGTGTAAGATACTCCATTTTCATTAATTCCCAAATTCATATACACAGCAACAGCAACACATTTCATAGAATGATAGAATGGTTTGGGCTGGAAGGCACCTTAAAGATCATCTAGTTCTAACCCCCCTGCCATGAACAGGGACACCTCCCATTAGGCCAGGTTGCTCAAAGCCCCATCCAACCTGCCATTGAATGATTTATATTTGTGAGCAGTGGGAGGAAGAATACTCAGTAAACGTAATCAAAATCAGAATTTAAATTAATGAGACATATCTCATCAAGTATTCACATGTCCTTTATTAAAATTAAGTGTAAGAATACTGATTACTAATGAGTTATTTGAGACCACATATAAGCACCCTGTAAATCCCTCAATTAAAAAACTGTCATTATATTTTGCCCACAGTTAATAGTTGTTCCCTTTTTAAAATATCTCATGATTTTTGAAAGTCTTGAGTTGTAATATTAATAATATTATTAATAAAATATCATTACGATTTCATTATCATTAATAAAACATAGAAAGTATTTATTAAGAAGATTTTTGAGAGTCCACACACATCCATTAAGAGTCACCAATGACGATGAATGATTTAATTACATTCTGTTCAGCTCTAATAGATAATCTCTTTTTCAAGTAATCTGTAATTCAGAAATTTCAATTGAAATTTCAATAGAATTATTTACCTATATTTGAAATAATATGTCAGTTAGCAAAATGCTAGTAATTAATGGGTCTGTGAAATAACATAGCTGATACATAATGGTGACCAAGTGTTTCTAATTCTCTTTATGTGTCATTTCCTTCTATTATTTTCTAATAATGCAAACCTGACATCACATCTGTAACAGAGCTAAGCACATTCCTATTATTCAGATGGGGCAAGAAGGACCTCAAAACTTTATCCTTAACTCTCTATTAACTAAAATGCTTTCCCGGGACAGTCAGGAACCAGTTCACAGCCATGAGGCATTAGGTCACTGACAGCTATTGTGAGTATATTTTGAAGAATAATGAGAAAATACATGTTCTTCCCAGTACTGAGATGGGTCATTAACTAAGACTTAGATGCCATGTTATTCTAACATTATTTGCCACAAGCACTTTGCAGAATTTTATAGTAAAAGCAGGTAAAAAATACAAACCAAAAATGTCTCTCCTAAATAAATACATCTAAATCTGCGACATGGTCTGGCATGTGCAATGTAAAGATGCTAAGGCATTCCAAAGATCTCATTAATCACAAAAGCTTTTAAATTTACATTGGCTGTGGAAAAAAATCCCTACTAAGATTTCCTTCAGCTCAGAGCTTCCCTTGTCACAGAGGGCTAAAACCTGGTATTTCTTTCCAGGAAGTGCTTTGAAGACAAAGACAGTTTGTATGTAGGCATTCCCTTGTGGAAATTTCTACAACTACAGTATAAACCTAAGATGTTGGTGTACAGTCCGTTCTCTTCAACAATCTCTACAGGAAAACAAACAAACAAACAAACAAACAAAACAAAACAAAAAAAACCAAAAAAACAAACAAACCAACCACCTTGACTACTTGCTTGGAGTCACAAATTTGATTTTATAATCCAACTCAGATCCGAACTCTGCTGTAATCTCAGACCACTTTGGAATGAGGAGGTAAGCTAAACTCTCTGAATACAGATGAATACAAATGTTGAGATACCTGAAAAAGAAAGAAACCTATGTTTACCCATGGTCAAACAAATCATTGCACATGCATTTCTGATCACACACACAGATAGTCATAAAGACTCTGGAGAAGACAGGTACAAAGTAGATATTGTAAGGTAGAGCATCTTTCTTGTGGGAATGTTTGATACAGGAGAAAGCAATCCTAAATGTTAAGACCTGAAAATGGATCCCATTGTTAATTATACAATCTAGACATGACTTTGGCAAAGTAAGGTCTAATGGCCTGTGTCATCCCTGACTGCAACAGACATTATTCTCTGGGGATGTTACTCCAAGTCCACTGCTTAATTTCTCCATGCATATTCTATTGAGATTGAAGACATTTATCTAATTCATTGTTCCAACGATTATGGATATTTCCCTCCTCCCACATTACAAAACTAAAAACTCATCATACAGGTCCCCAAAACCCAACATTTAATTAAAACAGGTAATCAATTCAATACATCTATTCTTACTGTTTAACACATCTTAACACATGTAATGGAGAAAATAAACTACAACTAAACAATTACCCACAACAAACAAGTAAAGAAAAATGATACATACATTCATTTTGTTTCTTGTAGCAGGATGACTGAACTGTTTTGTTATGGGAGATTTGTTTTACTTTCTACTGATTATAGGATGTGTCACTGTAATACAGATGACACACTTAGCTGGCCAGATTTACAAACTGGGATAATAGAGTGAGTTGGCTGAATAGGCCAGAAGTATACAAAAAGATGCCAATATTTTATCTGGATGGATTTCTGTGAGCTAATGAATTGAACTGACCATAGATAAAATATAAAACCAGAGAAGTATGGAGTCTCAGAATTCTTCACAATAAAGATAAGGAGGTATTTTTAAAACATTGATGATTCCAACTCAAGGAGTTTCTTGAGGAAAGTTCTCTACATCTGCCTCATCTGAATCTGCTCATAAAAGTAAAGACTTTTCCTTCCATTGAATTCAGACAGCTCTTGTTGAAGCAATTTGAACAATCCCTTCATTCCTAGACTGCCTGCACACCTGCTATCCCAACAGGAGTTAAAACCACAACTTCATCTACTACTTCTAGAAATTATGTTAGACAAGGCCTATGCTGGGACTGGGCCTGGCAGTAAACTACATGATAGAACCATCTTTTCCAGTGAGCAATTTGTTCCCTCCTTTCTCACCATCTGGCTTATCCATAGGGGTTCCCTCTGCTATAAGGTTACCATAACCTTTGCCAATGGCAGAGTCAGTGTATGAGCTCTTTTCTTCAACAGCTGCTTAGAGAGCCTGCAACCCTCATTTTCAGGTTGGACTAAGATGAAGACCATTCAAACTCTTGCCTCCATAACATTTGAAGTGAACAACTGTCTTCATTTTACAATATGTCCCTGCCAAACAGGTGAAGATGACACTAACACAGAAATATCAGTACAGCACAACACATGCAGGACTTTCCATACATGCCATGCCTCAGAACTGTATGGATCAGCTAGAAAGTGGAATTAATTTAAATCACAGTCATAGGAAGTGGGTCTTTGATTTGCTCCTATTCTCAAGACACTGTAATTCCAACCTTGGTTTCTGTGCTCCTCTTTCTCTTTGGCCAAGAAGCCCAAAACTTCTCTTCACTCAAAGCCCACAAAAGCCAACATTAAATTTTCTGTTGCTGTAAATGGGCTTTGTGTAAGAATCTAAGCAAAACCCACATCCCCTATCAAACCTCTCTGAGTACTACAAAGAGCAATTAGAATGCAGATAACACATGGCTGGTTCTAATTGTTCATTATCATAGCATTATAGATATTATGGCTGGTTTTTTCCTCCTTCTCTGCTGATGTTGCTACATCAGTCAAATGTCCCTATAGCTAATTATGCAGACATATTTCAACCTGATTAAAGCTCACATGACTGTAATGGAAAAACATCAGTGGCAGTGTTCTGAAGGGAGACTACATTCCATGTATTTTTAATAGCTGTAGATGGGCCTTTCTTTTACTGCAGTTACATCATATTTCCTATAATAACGTCCTGCTTTCAGATGATTCTGACCTTGTTGAACTTTAATTGCTAGGGCTGAGTTGTTATATGCCAGATGACTACTTGAGTATCATTTTTTCTGGAAATGAGACAAAGGTCCAAGTGGGAAATATATCATTCTATGATGCAAAAAATTAATTTTAAAGTGTATGCGTGCAGCATTGAATCATGGTTGTACTTGCAAACTTAAATCTGACTTTGAAATTAATGACTTTGAGCTCTTTTGATGTAGTTCTGTGTGTATGAGCATGCAATACCTCAGACAGTTACTAATCTCTCATTCCTTCATTTTCTGTCCCTTTAGATGTGGACATAGGCAGCCTTTGCCACGCATGGTTCTCTTACCTTGCTCTGCACAAAGATCTCAAGGGCTACCAGTCCTCTGCTTGAACACTGCCTTGTGTAGCTGTTTCTGAGGGGAGGATCTGCACGCTTCTCTGTTATCTGTTGTAGGAACAACAGAGCTTCCCCTCCTTTTGAGCCAGGACAGTTTGGGTTAAAAAAGGTTTTTAATATCTGGTAAGAGAAAGGCCAGCCATCCCCACTGTACAGAGCTGTCTTTGACAGAAACTCCGTTCAAGATTCCTTTTACAGGGCTGTTTCCTAAAGCTTTAAATGTTCAACCAAGTGTTTATAGTCTTATCTCCCATAGTTAATATGAATGACTGCCCCTTTTAATCAACCAAGCATTTATCACTGAAAATGTCTCAAATTAAGGAGAAATGGGTGATAAATGACTCTGCCTGTCTTTATGTAAGTATCATTTGAAAAGGAAGGGAGGTTATTCTCTGTATTTTTAAATTAATTGACCCATTTGCTACTATTAATTTAGTAAGTCATGATGTCACAAAGACATTTTTCAATAACGTTGTCAGTGAAGGTGGATGGAATATAATTAAAACATGGCTATAAAGACACATCCCACTGATGCTTACAGAGACTTTAGGGGATGTCAAAAGGGAGGAGCAAAAAAGTTCTTAGTGTTGATGGTAATGTGTGACTGGTTTATGAAAATTAAAAATCGGGGCCTATTTCAGCATTTAAAAAGCCTGGGAGATATCTCACTTCCTTGCTGTAGAGGACATATGGTGGCTTTTGAGGGATTGGACAACCCCATGCTAGGTCTGGCTAAGCCTCAGTCAGCATAA
>JANHGN010019465.1:22504-36607 GCA_024605025.1 Megaceryle maxima | reverse complement strand
TTCCTTCCTTCCTTCCTTCCTTCCTTCCTTCCTTCCTTCCTTCCTTCCTTCCTTCCTTCCTTCCTTCCTTCCTCTGGAGGTGGCCAGGGATCCCCTCCTTCACCGTGCTGTGTCTGCCAGCATCGCCTGTGTGGAGCAGAGTGTGTCCCATCCCACTGGGGTTTGCAGGGAAACAAGGAAGGATGCAGCACCGCACATCTTTGCTTGATGCATGTCCCACTAACTCATTAGGGAGCCTTCCTGGGCTGCAACAGCCTCATGGCCAATTAACCCTGTACAGATTAGCCACTCAGCCTCTGGTGCTGAGATCTCTGTTGCATGTATTCCCTGGGAGCCTTGTGAAGCTGACGGCTGGTGAGGAGTGGACAGCTGTACTGGGTACTGCAAGGCTGTGGTGATAAGCCCTGTGCCCCTGCCCGCAGTGAGGGTGCCTGGGACCCAAGGGTCCCAGTGGCCCTCGACTCTGCAGGCTGGCTACCTCCAGCTGGGCTTCAGTGCCACCCATGTTGTACAGCCCTAGCAAGGCAGCTGCCTACACCCCTGGAGGCCTGGGGCTGGTTGAGGGACAGAGGGTCGCTTTTGTCTCCCTTGAAGCCTCACTCACTTCAGCAGGAGAAGGTCGTGCTTGCCCCAGCCTTGGGTGAGACCTGGCCAGGCAGCTCAGCCCTGGAGCCTCCTGCTGCAGGCAGCCATTGCAGGCAGAGCTGCTGCATCCTATAGCTGGTTCCTCTCCTGCTCACCAGCTCCCTGGAAACACTATCACATTGCAGATGGGCTCAGTGCCACAGACCCAATATCCCTGGGTGTGCAACAGGGTGAAGGAGGGCGTGGGCATGTGAAAGGGTTAATCTGGATGGGCAGAGCCATGCATCTCTGGTACCCAGTGCTGGGACATTTCAAAAGGGTTTTCAAATAATTTTTGAAGGGTCTGCCCTGCAGAGAGCCAGGATCATTGGCACAGGGACTCAGATTCAGCCCTTGCCCTGTGCCACAAATGAGACCCTGTCCGGTTCCAGTAGCAATGCCAACAGAGGCTGAGCGGTGAGGGTTCAGCCCTGACTGAGTTCAGGTGGTAGCCATCCCCCTGGAGACACTGGTTTGCTCTGGGAAAGGCAGGAGCATGCAGAGAAACACCATCTCCCCATGCCCAGGATGTGCTGCCTGTTGTGATCCTTCCTCTCGCCCTGCTGCCTGTGTGGCAGAAGGGTTGCAGGGTCCTGAGGGATCCCCCAAACAGAGGGATGGTGGGTGCTGAGGTGGAACCCACAGTCCTGGGTTGCTGTGGACAGTGCTCAGCTAGCTCTTCTTGCTTTCACTGGGCTCACTTCTCTCCTGCTTGCTTTACAGAGACTTGCCAATGCAGCGGAGAAGTTCCAGAAGGCTCACCACTGGCAGGACAACATCCGGGTAAGGCTCCATGGGCACCACAGCTGCTCTCACCCCCTTCCCTTCTGGTCATTGAGCTCTGCAGAGGCACCAGCCTTGGGGATGACTCCTGGCACAGGAATCAGCTCCTCATCCCATCCCTCGGCTCTTCCTTCCCTCCTTGCCTGCGTTCTTGGCTTCCTTGTGAGTTACCGCTGGCCATGCTGTGCTGCTCGGCACACAGGTGGCTGCTGCACCACCGCATGCCAGGGCTAATGAGAGCAAATGAAGTGATTTTGATCTCATTTCCAGACTCGTCTCTTAACTGCCATGCTGCAAGGGGAAGGCAAGAGGTGAAGGTCGAGCTGGTAACTCAGCACCGAGGTTTTGGGGGCTGGGGAGGGCTTGGTGCCAAGCAAGGTGTCATACGGGGTGATGGCAGCGCCCGTGGTCACGCGCCGACTCATCCGTGGCACCTGACAGCAGCTCAGCTGCAGTGGGGGCTGTTTCTGGGGGAAGGAGCAATCTGGGCTAGGAGAGGGATGATGCGGGTTTAATGATTGCATTTGACTTTGTAATTCTGGCGGTGATAGTGCTCAGCGGGAACCTGAAGGATTCTGCCTGGAAATGCTCTCAAATTATAAAAATAATACAAAAGGAAGGAAAGATTGTTTTCCTTCCAGTGCAAATGGAATCTACAATAAAAAGTACTCCTGAGCCATGCAGCCCCTTCCTCAAGGTCAGGCCAGATCCTGCTGGGCCCCAGGGAAGCCCCTGCAGTCACTGGGGGGAAAGACCAGGGACAACCCCACTGCCAGGCCTTGCTGGTGCATTTTGAGGGGTATTTCTCTGCAACCATGACTCAGGGAGGGGAGGAGATGAGAACCTGGAGCCACATCCCACTCATGCAGACCCTCCTGCCATTGGCAATAGTCACCAGGATTTAATGTGGAGAGGAAGAGGCGGGAGGAGAAGAAGAGAAGGCAAAGTGTTGAGCTGCTTGACTTTCATTCACAATGTGGCTGGCGTGGGGTGGATCCTTGTGGATGGTTCTCATCCCCCTTTCACGAACAGAAACAGCCTTGCAAAGGAGAGGTGAAGTGTCTTTGCTGGCCCTCCTATCCAGCAGACATCTGTCATTGGCACCGGTGGTCACTGAGACCTTTCTGCATAACAGCACTGCCAAATGACTGTCACCTCTTTCTGGGAGACTGGTAGCGAGGACATTAGGAGGATAAGATTAGTTAGATTTAGAATAGAAATGAGGAAGAAGTTCTTCACTCTGAGGGTGGTGAGACACTGGAACAGGTTGCCCAGGGAAGTTGTGGATGCTGGATGTGTTCAAGACCAGGTTGGATGGGGCTTTTAGCAAACTGCTTTAGGTGTCCCTGCCCATGTCAAGACAGTTGGGACTAGATGGTCTTTAAGGTGCCTTCCAATCCAAACCATTTGATTATATGATAACAAGGTTTGGTGTGGGCACAGGCCTCACCAGCACCTCAAGTGTGGGCACAAGGCTCCCAGAGAAGGCCAGAAGCAGCCCTGAGGGGGGCACAGGCTTCTCCCATGGGCTCTTAACTCATCCCTAGTGCTGGCCTGATCTGTATGTCATCTGGGGTCAGGAGAGCTGGGGCAGCTGGTCCCTGAGCAGCAGCCAGAGCTTGGCTGTGGGCACCTGAGAGGCATCATGGTGGCTCCAGGCACAGTGTGCTGGGCTGGCATGAGGGGGTGGATGCTCTGTGGCTGGGACATGGGCAGGGCAGGCAGAACTGGAGCAAAGTTCCTCTATTTTGCAGCAGTCCTCGGTGCTTCTGCTGGTCCCCTGGGCCACAGGGAGGGCCTCCTGCTGCAGAGCCCCCCTGCAGCCCCAAAGAACTCCCTCTCCATTAGACTGGCTGCCTTCTGCTGCAAGGGGGAGAACAGTCATGATACAAAACACACCAGGAAAGGCTGTAGCACTGGGGAGCCTTTGGCTCATTTTGCCATTCACAGCACAAACCTTTCAAAAATCCACTTTTGTAGAAAAAATATTTTTAGTAGCACTGTTTGCAACCACTTAATCAAGGTAATTAGGAGCGAGTCACCCAGAAACAATGTGCAGCCATGCGTCACTGCAGAGCTCAACATGGCTTTATCAGGACAGCCCAGACCCCTCTGGGACACTTGATGGGCTGGCCCGGCTCTGTGCACAGCACCCGGGGCCCTGGGCCTTTGCTCCCTGCTAGCAGCCAGCCCTGCCTGCCCCAGCCCTGCTCACCTCAGCCCTGTCTGTAAATGGCTCTTGCTGTCAGGATTGAACCTCCTTTCGCTGTCCTTCACCTGTAAGATGGCAGGGCACAGTCAGACCAGCACGCAGCACTGGTGATGCTGACTCTGCTACTGCCCCTGGCACAGGCAGTGGGCAGGGAAGGCAGCAGCACAGCATCCCCAGCTCCTCCTCTCTTCCTGTCCTACCGAGCATCTTGTTCCTTCTGGCCACAACTCTCCCCTCCTCTCCCAGCGCATCGCATCCTAACCTCACACCGAAGTCAATGACAGATTGCAGCGAGCACGGTTATTTTTGTGTTTCCATCTGAAGGCGCGCCGGCAGATGCTGAGTGTTTGCGCTGCATTAGTGCTAATGGCAGCCCCATTAAACCTCGTTGCAGATGGGTTGCTATGGAAGTCCGGGGGAAGATGAAACAGGAGAAGGAGCCCAAGCGGCTGGGAGGCTGCTGCCAGCAATCACTCACAACCCATCTCTACAGGGAAAGTTTCTTTTTTCTTGCTTTTTTTTGGTGTTCCCAGCTGCACTCCAACCGTAGTTGCCTTTCTGAAGGGATTAAGCTCAGCTTCCTGCTTCAGAGGGCTTTGCAAAACACCTGCCTGACCCCAAAACACTTCCCTCTGCTCCATGCTCTTCTGCCCTGTCCCTGCTCCTTGTCCTCAACCACTCTCAAGCCTCGCACATCTCCCAGCAGGGCCAAGCCAAGGTCATGTCCTTGCATATCACCAGAGCTCCCCTGCACACCTGGAGTGCTTTCATTGCTGAAAGCAGCCTTGGCCCCGAGGTCACCCATGCAGTGGCACCCAGGGCACCCCCTCATGCTCTCCCTCCAGCTTGTTTCACACCAAGCTAGGTGGCAGCTTGGGGTGGCACAGTAGGCAGGGATGGGGGCGTGACAGGGCAGGCTATGGTGTGGGGACATTGTATTGATTTGGAGGGGGAGAGGCTGTGTCCTTCTCCCCCTGCACAGCAAAGGTCTCTCAGGGACACATGTTCATTCCCCAGTGAAGGCTGGTGCAGCCCTGGAAAAGTGAGAGCTGGGTCCCAATACTGGGGGCAGGCTCCCACCACAGGGCACTGGGACCACTCAGTACTGGTTTGATGAGAGCCCACAAAAATCTCCCAGTTTACAGAAGCCTGGCCAACCACTTTTCCCAGTAAGAATTTTCTGGCCTCCAGACTTGTATCCAGGGCTCTGCAGGAGCTGTGCTAGGACAGGCTGGCTCCACTCTGTGCAGATCCATGTGGGTCTGTCCCTCGAGGCACATCAAGGCTGTCACCATGCTTCAGATGTCCCTAGCCTTGTCCCCTATCTGTGGCAGCAGTGCTGAGTCCCCCAGATAGACTGTCCCCAGCAGCAAATGAAGGTGCCAGGGCTGCAGCGTAAACCATGATGCTGTTTACCAGATTCCCATTCTCTATTTACCACCCTGCTCAGACAAGAGACCTGCAAAATGTACCTATAAAAATGCTGGAAGGTCACATTGAGTTTTTTGCTACCATCCTTTGCATCCATCCTCATTGACAAGCTGCCATGCTGCCCATCGGGCATCCTAGCTCACTCCATGTTCTCCCAGCTCCTCTCCAGCCATGTGTTCTGCTTTCCTCCAAGGTTTTCCGGTGCCTTAGGTTCTTTTCCAGACCTTCAGCCCTGTCTCAGCACTATCAGCAGGGGCTCGGGTGTCCCACACCCCCATGGCACACAGGAGTGGGGGCTTTGCCAACCCAGGGAAAGCTGTTGAAGGCACAGGTGTGCACTGCCAGCTGCCAAATGCATCTCAGGGCATTGTTATCACTGTGCATTGGTCTCCTGGAGCCACTGAAGCTATTTGTCCCTTTAAGGGACACTCTGATGCTGCAGAGAGCCATCCCTGCTTTTATGTGTACTTGGCAGGATTATATGAATTGCCTTTAAAAGTTGACTTCTTTATAAGCCATTTTCTGCTTCATAAAATGTTTATTACTGTTGTTTTTCTACCAGTTCTTCCTCACTGTGTTTTCCATCGCTACATTTAGGAAGCTTCCCTCTTCCTCTGCCTGCTACCCCCCTGCCTCCCACCTCTCCCCACCTTTCAGGAGAGAAAAGGGGCATCTGAAGGGTCAGATCCCAATAGGCCCTTTCTCCTTAGGGAAAACAAACAAACAAACAAACATCTATCCATTGAGCTGTGGATGTAAGAGCTGCTAGGGACAGGGTTTAACTGCTGAGCACAGCACAGGTGGTTTTGGGGTGCGGTGGCGTGTGCAGAGGTGGCAGAGAGAGCATGGGCACCAGGCAGCCCCCCACCGCCACCTCCATCCATAACCCCCGCCTGCAAGCTCACAAGCAAATAACAAAGCCCAGATAATTTCAAGCTCCATTAGAAATGAAACTCCGGGGAAAACAGGATTGCTGTTTGCCAAATGGGGAAGGACAGGAGGAATAACAGAGATTGCACTCCCAGCTGCCTGAGAAAGGTGAGAGTTAAAGGTGGGGGATGTGGTGGACCCTCTCTGTGCCCTTTTGTGGCCGTACAGCCCTGGGTGCAGCATCCCTCCAGGTACAAGGCCCTGTCGACCAGCTGATACAATTGGCATTGCCATGGTCTGCTCGGCACATGTCTGCGGTGGGAGCAGTCACCGTGGCACACCCTGCACGGGTGCCGGCAGCTGTTCCTGTGGGTTTGCTCTGGTGATGCAGGCAGGGATTTGTGTTCAAAGTGGCGTTAGAAGGGCGGACGCCGGCTCCTTATCCTCCTTTCATTTTTCTCCTCCTTTAATTACAGATCCTACTTATCAGCCAAGAACAGAAAGATCGTCGCTGTAACCTTGCACTTGCCCTTGTAGAAGGTTTACCTAAAAAGTTAGAAAATAAAATCAAATACTCTAATTTGCAGTCGTCTTGCCATTTCAAACCCAGTTTTCATTACAGCACAGAAAGTGCATTGAAGCTGTGTTTATAACCCCTTTTTAGATAACAAATCACATTTTCTTTTGGCTGGCGAGTGTGTAGAATTGATATTTTTTTTTCTCAGTTTAATGGGTTTGTGTGTTCAGGAATGATCTCCATCAACTGAAAGTCTTTATTGTGTTTGATATAATGTCAGCTTTCATTACGCTTGGAGAATTACTGTGTTAAAGCACCAACCCTGCTGTAGAGCCATTCTGGCCAAAAAGCAGAACACAAAAATCATTCACAAAACCCCTGTGTCAGTGCCGTTCCCTCTTAAAAGCCAAGGAAAAGGCTTGAGGAGACTCCCCTCACCCTATGCTCTGGGATGGCCAAGCAACCTGTGGTGGTCCCATGAGTGTGATAATTTGGTGTGGGGGCTGCTGGTTTTCCTGGCGGTGCTGCTGCCCCATCCTGTCACTGGCAGGGCAGGGGCTCCCCAGCACCCACTGGCTCTGCCCAGGTGCAGTGGAGGGGAAAGGCGGCCACATCTCATTTGAGGCAGGCTCAAAGGAGCAGGAGTGGACAGGAGGTGCCATGTAAAGAATAGCCGGCAGGGCATGATCAGATAAAACATCTTCCCAGGGAGATGAAAAAACTGTTGACGGGTCACTTAAATATTTCCCCAGCTCTGTCAGAGAGGCAGAGAGAGGAAATTGCTTTTTAAAAAAAAAAAAAAGATGCCAAGGCAGATTATGATGACTGTCTCCACCTGTCCTGGGTAATGTGTATGGCCGCTGCTGCTGGATGGGTTGTGAGGGGACTCGCATGGCAAGGGCAGCAGGAGAGGCATGGTCCCACCTGAGCAGTCCTGGGTCCATCTGACAGCCTATGGTGGCTGGGGCTAGCCGTGAAATATTTTCCTCTTCTCAGGGACTGGAGAAAGATTCATCATGGTGTGTATGGACAAGGATATGTCTAGCCCAGTGGAAATAAAAGATTCAGCCCCTGCCAGCTGCTGCCAGTGTTTGTCCTGATGCCCAGAGCCAGGCGTGGCTGTGACTGCAGGTAGGAATTTTTCCCAGGAATTCATCTGGTCCCTTTGGGAGCCTGTTCCTGGCTGTGGCCCTCACAGCGCCCTGTGGCAGCTGTTGCAGAAACACTTTTTTTCCTGTTGCACAGCTGAGAAGGCTGCTGTGCTTACAGCAGGGCTGGGACACCTTGGGGTGAGCGCTCATCAGGCTGAGACCTCCAGCCCCAGCTGCCACCTAGGGCAAACTGGCCAGCACAGACCCATCCCCAGGTATAGCCATCAGCCAGTCCCATCCCAATCCTACCAATGCAGACAGGCTTGGCAGGGTCAATACTGCAGAGGGAACATGCTGTGTCCCTCTGCTTGTCCCCTTCTGCCACCTGGCCTTAATGCAGATGTGAAGTTGTGGGTGCTGCAGGCACGGTGGGGGCTGTGGGAGTTGCTCCCATATGAAAGGTGTAACTGTAAGCAAAATCTGTTGCTATTTCTGTGTGTTTAATGGTTTGGGGACGTGAAGTATTCACTGCCCATTATAAGAGCTGATGGCAGAGGAAAGACGGACTCACGGGCAGAGCCGCCAGTGCTGTGCAGCCACACTGACTCCTGCTTGCTCTCTGCACCTGCCAAATTGCCCATGGGTCTGAGCAGGCACAGATCCTGGTCACCTGGCGTGTCCCCACATCTGTGTGCTGTGGTTTGAGTTGCTCGCTGTGCCACCAGCCCTGTCCAGCCTCACTTGGCAGCTGAGAAATGGACTGGTGGTGGCTTGGGATCCAACTTGTTCTCCCCACCACTCTCCCAAGTTCCTCCTAACTGCCTGGAAGGCAAACAGCTGCAGGATTTGACCCTTCTAGAGCCAATTAAGTCTTGAAAGAGATTTCCTGACCACAGGGGTCACCTGTGCCGCTTGGAGAAATGAAAGCCACAACTGAAGTGGCCCAAAATCGATGTGGTACAGCAGGAGCTACCAGCAAAATCACCCCAAGGAGCCAGAGCATCCCCAGGTCACACAGTCAGCAGGGTGACCCTTACAAGATGATGGCAAGCGATCCTGCAGAGGACAACAGATCCACAGGAGAAGGATTAGACAGCTCGGGTGATCTTGTAGAAAAGCTATAGGGAGAGAGCAAGCCGTGGCCTCTCTGCTGTGTCCCAGCTGGCTGCATGCTCTGGCTGGACAGGCTGGAGCAAGGAGCTGATGTGTCACCTGCAGCTCCTTCCGAGGCATTTTCAGGGTGGTGGCAGCTGTGTGCATGACGTGGTTTGATTGCCCCCTCAGACTGCTGACTCAGAGGTTTGGGCCAGCACCCCTCTATCCTGACATTGCCAGGCTGCAGGGAGATAGCAGAGCACTGACTTTTCTAGCATTATTTTTAGTTGCTGTAATTGTTTTGGGGGGAAAAAAAAAATTAAGTGCTCTTGGAGAAGGTTTTTTACAGGGTGGAAAGGAGGAGTGTCCTTCCCCACCCACCTGATCCCCCTGTACCCCTCCTTGTCATGGGCTTTGGCTCAAACCTGGTCTGCTGGCATGTGACAGGGAGCACCCATACCAAAGCAACGTCTTCCCATGACCTGCTGGCAGGGCTTCAGCTTGTACCTCCCCAGACACTCACAGCCTGGTTTCATTAATTAGCTTTTTGGTTGGAGTTTCAGTGTAAAATCAGTGAAGGAGTGGAGCATCAAGCTGCTAGAGAGGGCTTACAGTGGACAAGCAGGACCTTGGTTCCCTGGAGAGACTGGCATGCAGCACCTTTGGAGCCTCATCCAGGAGAACCCACCTGGGTCGAGCCCTGGCCAGGGGCTACCTGGTGACACTGAACCACAGGGGTTGCTCAGTGGCTTTGCCAGACAAACCTGGATGATGGCTTCAGCAGCATTTACAGATTACTCTGCCACTGCACTTAACTCCCCAAGTCATTTCCCCTTGACTTACACTGAGGATTTAGAAGGCTGAAATAACCCTGTGCTTATCCAGCAGTGTGGGCAGGGCCACTGCGCAGGTGCCATTTGGCAATTACAGTGCAAGATAATAGGTAGCGGTTAACACATCATCGAGATACAGCTACCCAGTGTCTGTCTTCACCATGAACCAGCAAGTGCTTTTTGCAAGCTCATTTGCAAAAAACGAGGATAGTGGTTTGCCCTGAAATCCTCTCAACATCGTCACCCCCTTGTTTTCTTCATTGCTATTTATTCTGAAAGGCTCTAGAAATATCAGTGCTATTTACACACACCAGGTGCTGGGTTTAATGTGGACCGGAGGAGGAGGAGGAAAGGATTATGTGAAGAAGGCAAGGGTGGTTTATAAATCAAATATTAGGAAGAGGAAGTTGTAGGATCCTGTGTAGCCTCTCGGGAAATCTCTGCATCTCTCTAGAGTATCGCCAAGGGCTCTGTCCATCCTTCCTGGAATAAATTCCTTTCACCTCCACCAGCCTCCCAAGTGCCAAGGACACAGATGCCCTGACAGCTCCTGTGGGCTCCCTTGAACCTATGAACCACCCCCAGCATCAGCAGGGTTGTGGCAGGGAATGCAGAGCCTGGCATCAGGGCACATCATAGGGCCAGGGCCATGGTGATGCTGGCTGTACCACATGTGCCATCTCACATGTGCAAAACTCAGCTGCAGCACAGAGTGGAGCCAGGATCTCATCCAGATGCTCCTGGGGTTGCCAAGGCTTGAAAAGATGCATGGCGAAGGCTCTTCAATCTCTAGGAAGGCAGTAGAAGAGTTGTCCTTCCAGGAGGTCTTCTCCTTGTGCTGTGCTGTGCCATGGGAGTGCTGTAGTGGGTGAAAGCAGGACTAGGGGACCAGCTCTTGTCCCTGAGTATCACCTTGCAACCTCTCGCCCACTGCCAGAATGGGGCCATCTTGTGTCAGAGGGGATATGAGCTTTCTGGAGGAGCTGATAGAAGATAAAATGAATAACAAAGCACCTTCTGGATGGTTGTTGTTAGTCACACTCACTTCTGATTAAAGATCATTAAACATGAAATTAGCTCATTTCTGTTATGGGTCTCCAGGGGGTTCCTTTAATTAGGAAGTGCAGATGGCCGCAGACCCAGGGAGACAGTGGCACCAGTGAGGGGCAGGGATGTGCGTGGGGCCGGGAGTGGTGCTGGGAGGGCATCCAAAGAGAAATTAAATTTTTTTTTCCCCTTTTCTTGTTGTTGTAAACCTCTCAGCATTTCACAACAAATCACAGATAATTAATAAGTACATTTCCTTAATGACTAGGCTTTTTAATAGCAGAAATTGGAAGATGCTGCGTCGATTATTTTTCCACTTTCCCATTTCGGTGCTGCCTTATTGCCGTGATTAGAGTCACAGAACACATGGGAGGGACTGGCCCGTCTGCCCAGGGGAAAGCTGAAACTGCTCTTTGCAGTCCCCAGCCCAGGGGACGTCAGCCACACAGGCTGATGGGGTCCCCCTGACACCAGTGACACTGAGAGAGCAACATCCCCACTCCTTCCCACCCTGATCTCTGTGCTCTGGGGAGCACGTTTGTGGCTGGAGGATGATTCTGGCAAGGGATCAGTGGCTGCCTGCTCCCAGTGGGGCTGGGACAGTGAAGCAGGTAGTGCCAGATGCCTGGCGAGCTGCTCGTACCTACTGGTCCCTTTCCCTGGCATGAGCCAGCTGCCAGGCTGGGCTGGGTGTCATGATGCCACCAGGCCCATCATGATCCCGCAGCCAGACTGGGTGCCACAGAAGCAGCAGTAGAGCAGGAGTGGGGAGGATGGGGATACAGTAGTTGCCATTAAGGTTTGGCTGGTTTCTCTTTCTGGGACCAGATCACTTTCCTCATTAAATAATAAGAGCAGTAATCATCCCAAAGCGCTGCCTCTACAGTGGGAAGGGAGGCCGGTTTGCGCAGTGGCTGCTGACAGCTGATTGAGCGGCAGACATGTTAGTGCCTCACCGGCTGCCTGTGTGCCTGCATCGTGCTCACGTCCTGGCATGCAGAGAAGTGTCTCCAAGTGCCCTTTAATTACCCCTTCTGATGGCACATGAAATGCTGTTGTGACAGCACTGCTGCACTCTGAATTGCCTCTTTAGGAATTTTGTCAGCTGCCTTGTGTCCTGACATGTGGGGAAGAGGAATCTGAGCAGACCTTTTTGCCTAAATAGGCCCTAAATACCCCAAATTAATGACGTGTGTTTCTCTGTGGAAGCGAGGTTGCTTTTCTCCCCATTTCTGCAGCATGAGGAAGGGAGCTCTGCTGGCTGTGAGGATGTTGCCTCACGTGCTGCCCATGCCCAACTCTCCTGCAGCTCTCAATGCTTGCAACAGGACCAAAGTATCTGGGGCATGGGGACACAGTGCAGTCTCCCACCCAGTGGCAGCACAGAGGCCAAGGTGACACCAGTGGCACTGTTGCAGGACTGTTTGGCAGTGGATGAGGGTGTGCATGACACCACGCTGCTGCAGCTCAGTGGCAACCATAAGCAAACGGAAGCGTGGCAGGTGATGGCTGGTCCTTGGAGGGCAGACAAGGTGGATGTGGGGTCCCAACCATGTCCCAGGGACAGCATAGGGTGGGTAGAATTTGGTTCCCAGTGATGTGATGGCTCTCAGCAGCATGGCAGAGGTGCTAAGGGTACAAGTAAAGGGGAGAGATCCCTCTGCCATCCCTGTCCTTGTCTGTTACTAACTCATCTCTCCCTTTTCTCTGCAGGAAGAAGACATTGAGTACTACGACTCCAAGGCTGACACTGAATATGTGAGTACTGTCCCTGCTGCACCACCAGCACAGTCACCGCCCAGGCTCAGCACAGAGCCCTTTGGCAGGGCTGTCCTTGCACCGCACTGGGGGGATGCAGCATTTGTTACAGTCAACATAACAAGGCTCTGCAGTGGGCAGCAAGTACCCAGTGCGCAGCCATGTCCCTGCCAGCCGAGCCATGGTGGCATCTGTCTGCCATCACCAGGCCCAGCAGCAGGCAGGTGGGCAGGTCACTCCACTGCCTGCAAAAGTTTCTAAAATTAAAGCTGACATCTGAAATTCAAATGACGAGCAAACCTTTAATTAGAGAGTGAATCCAATTCTCTGCCCTCCTCCTGGTACAGCCATCCTGTGATTTCTGGCAATCAGTGCTTTAAATACAGACCCAACAGCTCCGTTCTCCCAGTGCTCCCGAGGGGGCTGGAATTTGCCGGTTCCTCTGTGCAGTGACGGTGACAGTGACAGCACACAGGTGCAGCGCCCATGCTGGCAATGGCTGCTGCCCCATGACGCCCCACTTTGATGACAGGGGACAGGTCCCCGGCTCCTACATTGTGCCACGCTGTGGGATCCTTCTGAGATAGGGGCTTGCCTTGTCAGTGATGCTCTTGGCATGGTGCCTCTGGGGAGTGAGTGAGTCACAACATCTTCAGAACTGTCTGGGAGCCCTGAGCAGAGCAAGGTGAGGGTTTGGGGGCAGCCCCAAACAGTGACAGTGCCCTGGGACTGGTCCTGGCCGTGAGGGAGAACTGGCAGCAGATGTGCCATTGCGGACAGTACTGCAGTGGGAGAGAAGCAGAGGCAGCATATGGTGTTGGCAGCAAACCACATGGCCTCATCTGAAAATAACATTCAGGTGGCCCTGCAAGCCTTCAGAAGGCTCTGTCCAGATGGGTGGGGAGAATCCAGGCTTGACTGGGTCTCACCAGCTCAGGTGACACGCTCTGCACAGAGCTCCAACTCTCACCCTGCCTTGGAGGTGATAGCCCAGAGCAGAGCCAAGGGCAGGCTTCAGGGAGGATGGATTCTTCAAAGCAGAGTTACTGACAAACCACCAGTACTATTGTTCCCAGTGGGCTCCCTGGCAAGTGAAGCTGGAGACATGGAGCTCTTAAAGGCTCAGGAGCAGGCTGTCTCCCTGTGTCATGAGACAAACTGGTGGGAAAAATGACAAGCCTGGCTGAACAGGGAGCTTTTGCTGGGACTTAGGAGAAAGAGGAGAGTCTACCACCTTTGAAAGAAGGGGCAGGCTACTCAGGAAGAGTATAGGGATTTAGTTAAGTCTTGTGGAGAGAACATTAGAGGGGCAAAAGCTCAGCTGGAACTCAACCTGGCTACTGCTGCAAGAGATAATAAAAAGTGTCTTTACAAATAGGTAAAAAACAAAAAAAGAACCAGGGAGAAACTCCACCCTTTATTGGATGCAAGGGGGAACACTGTTACCAAGGATAAGGAAAAGGCTGAGGTACTTAATGCCTTCTTTGCTTCAGTCTTTAATAGTCAGACCAGTTATCCTCATGGTATTCAGTCCCTGAACTGGAAGATAGGGATGAAGATCAGAATAATCCCCTCCCAATCCAGGAAATAATAGTGAAAGACCTGCTAAACCAACTGGACACCCACAAGTCTATGGGGTCAGGTGGGATCCACCTGAGAGTGATGAGGGAGCTGGTGGAGGAACTTGCCACGCCTCTCTCCATCATTTATCAGCAATCCTGGTCAACTGGGGAGGTCCCAGATGACTGGAGACTTGCCAACCTGGCACCCATCTACAAGAAGGGCAGGAAGGAGGATCTGGGGAACTACAGGCCTGTCAGCCTGACCTTGGTTCCAGGGAAG
>JANHGN010019465.1:0-22404 GCA_024605025.1 Megaceryle maxima | reverse complement strand
CTTGAGGCTGTGGTCTAATGGATAGATAGATGTTAGGATGAAGGTTGGACTTGATGATCCTAGAGGTCCTTTCCAACTCAAATGATCCTAATGATTCTGTGGAGAGTCTGGAAGGTAGAAATAAGAGGTCAAGCTGATGTTGTAACCGAAGGGGAGAGCACTTGCCCTCCTGAGCAGGTCTCCCTGGTCAGGGTACTCTTTCAGAGCAGGAGATGTCTCCTGTCCCTCCCCAGCCTGGGAGAAGCTGCCAAAGAAGGGTGGGCAGGATCCTGCTCTCCATGGCTGCTCCAGAAAGGACAGAGCTAATGGGCTTAAAATGCATTAAAGTGGATTTTGGATAGAAGCAGAGGAAAAACTGGCTGGCAGTCGAGGCTGGAGAAGACAGCCCAGGGAGCAGGGCAGCTCCCTGTGCAGGGGGCCAAGGCACGGGACATCCTTCTGTCTGGGATGGGCTTTTGCTATCACTGCCACAGGGCAGGGGACAGGGAGCTCAACATCCCCATGCCCAGTGCTATGCTGACCAGTCCTGGCTTCCCACTCCCAGACAGTGGAAGCAGTGGTGATCCAACATGGCAGCTCCTGGCTGTTAGCTTTGGGATTATCCATTTCTGCAAGTGAGGAGAACATCCCTGGTCACGTTAGGCAAGATTAGGAAATAGGAGGCTTCTCGACTTCAGAGCTGTGTGCACTGAGCCATCCTGGCACACAGGGCTCTGAGGAGAAACCATGCACTGCAGTGTGGCACCCTGTTACTGGGGACCCCAGTTCCCTCCCCAAGAGCAATGGTGTGTCATTGAGCAGGGGGAGCCCTGCAAATGCAACATTGGCCACACTGACTTAGGTCTTATCTGGGGAAATATCAAGCAAAATTAGGGATGTCCTGTTGCCAAGGTCTGTGGATTTGGCAGAGAGGGCACTTCCTGCTGTTGCTGCTTTCTGGTGAGATCCCAGCAAATTTAATTCCAGCAAAAAAAATAATGGAGAGAAAAGGTGATGCTGAAATAAAAAAGGAGAAGGATGATACCAGAAGGTCTGAATGGAACTAAATAGTGCTCTTTCCATCTTTTCTTTAGTTAGCTTCAATTTTTATATTTAAATTGAGCAGGATCTAGCTGAAATGGAGTTAGTTCTGGTAGACAATGCCTATTCAACATAGCTGGGGCTTATTCACAAGCCTTATGCCAGCTTTAACTACAGTAAGAAAGAAATGAGCTTCCTATTCATTTTGCTTGCACCTCAGCTCCACTATCTTCCTAAACATATTTTGGATTTCTAAGTGGTTTTGAACAAATGGGAACATCTGAAAATGTTCCTGGGGGTCCCCGAGGCTCTCAAAATGTTTGCAGAAGCAGAGAAGCTTTCACCTTTGACCGCTAGCAAGGGATATAGGGTTTATCTGGAGAGAAGTGTGTTCAGCAGAAGCTCTTGGTTGGGTATCACAGGCAGAACAACACAGAAGTCAAGTAATTTTTCCTCTTTAGTATTGTGTTTATGGCAGGGGATGATGTTTAAGTCACAGCTGAGGCCAAAATCCCCTGGGACATACCTGTCGTCAGTGGAAAGCAGCACATCTCTGTAGCTCTGTGAAGGTATCCTTGCCCCAAGGTCATCCCTCCAGCACCCACCCGCCTGCTCGAGGTCCCTAGCGAGGGGTGAGAGTGAGGGGCTGGTGATGGGAAGCTCTGTGCCAGTCTCGTCACCCAGTCCCAGGCAGGGGCAGGGGCTGCCCACTCGCTGCTTGCCCTGCTCCAGAGATATGTTAAGGAGAGAGAGGAGGGAAAAAAAAAGCCCCTAAATGTCAGCAGCAGATGAAGGGTGTTGGAAAATTTAATCTTCCAACTTTCTCAACTAATGTGACATTTGGATTTCCTTCCGATAAGCTATAAGCCCCAGAAGTTTCTTTCTTTTGCCTTTTTTCTTTTATTTTTTTTCCCCTTCTTCTCTCCTCTGGCTGGTAATTTAAAAATAAATGGTCTAGAAAGATCTCTAAACAGTACCTTTGGCAAAGATTAAAAACAGCAAAGGGGGATAGGGGAGCTGGCTGGCGGGAGAGGCTGATTGTTATTTATAACCTGGGCTGCTATAAAAGCAGGAACGTGGCTGGAGAACACACTGTCTCCCTCCCTGGCATTACATTGCCATATTTCAGGAAAAGCTGAGATACTTAAGGAGAAAGGCCCTTTTACATTGGTTTGGAGTTTCTCAGCCATGTACCTTGAAACTGCTGGAGGAGCAGAGGACAGGACCAGGAGGGCAGGGCCAGAGCAAGCCCCAGGGATGGGCTCATCCCCCTTCTTAGCCTGCCTCTCTTGCCCCAAAGCTGGCACAGGGCAGTCATGGGTTTGCTGTTAAGGGAAAAAGTATTCTTCTGAATTTGGGGAAAAAAAAAGCGGGGGTGAAGTTTCCTCAGACTCTCCAAATGGGAAGAATTGCTTTGTATGGTTTCAAAATCTTTCTGTCTCAGAAGGTGGGAGCAGGCTCCACCAGGACATCTTTGCCTGGGAACATGTGCTGTTCAGATCTGAGAGCTGGCCCTTTCTTGCTAAAAAAGGTGGCATTTTCTAGCAATAACAACAAACCACTTCTGCTGAGGAGCTCCCAGGTCCCACCGCAAGGTGATGATGCCAGTGGGTGCCATGTGGGTGCAGCCAGGGCAGGAAGATGCTGTCACCGCTCCCAGCTTCTCGTGTGACCTTGGGCAAATGGTCCCGTGTCCTGGGACTCTGCCTTGCCTGTAGAGGACAGCAGTGAACTCCCCCACCTTTGCAAAGGCTTTGAGGCTTGCAGGTGAACTGAGCTGCACATCCATTTATATTCATTCTTAGGAGTAATCACAGCATGTTGATATGAGTAATTTGCTGGCTTTTCCAGACTCAACATGGATGGGTGCCTCTGGTAAATTTAAAGGATATGTTGGGATCTCAGCGTGATACATTCTCGATTGAGCAGGACATGGGGGTGTAGGGATGCTGTTGGGGTGCTGCAGCTCCCAGAAGCTCTGCTGGTGCCAGGGGTACCCAGCGGAGCACCATGGGGAAGGTTGCAGCTACCCGGCGTGTCCAGAGCTGCGAAACCCCAGCTGCCATCCCAGAGCAGTTGCCTGCACTGCAAGCCAGATCAGCGCTGTGCTTGTCATCAGTGCTGCCATTGAAGCAGCTGTCATTAGCTGTGATGGCTTGTTCCCATGGAGATGAGCGATGAACGAGGGTGTCTGCATCTGCGGGAGCTGCCTGGCCAAGGAGGCATTGCTGCTACACCAGGTCACATCCCCAGCTCGATCTGCAGCTCCAACCCCCCTGCCCTCAAAAGTCCTTGTGCCTATGGTCAGGCTGGTTCTTCTCAGCCAGCACCAGCCTGAATATGATGGAGGGCAAGTGGTTGCTGAGAGCATATCAGCCTCCAGTAAAGCTGTTAGGTGGTGCTGCTGGTACTTAACTGGGTGCTGGGGCATCTCTGGGTTTTGCTCCCATCAATCATTTTGGGACACTCAAGAGAAAATGTTGTGACTGGCAACCCAGCTGCTAAAGCCATGGCAATGGCAAAAACTCTCAACATGTGATGACTTCTTGCTGAAGCAATAAATATGTATAATATTGATATATTGCCACAGAGTTGATTTCTAATGGTGTGTAGCAAATAATATATTCAAACTGTAGCATCTATTTGTGTTACGTTGTACATACTGTAACAGATAAATAGCTGTTTCCAAGTTCTTTTGAAATGTAATGATGAGAAATGCTGCAAAATCTGTCTGGGGGCCTTCCAAGAATGCTCACAGTTAAACTGGTGTAAATCCAGGAGAACTTGAATCATCTTTTCCTTTGCTTTAATACAGATTTAATGCAGAATTTCTTCCTCCAGCCTTCTTCCCATGGTGGTTCCTTGTAGCCCCAGCCTAGCACTGAGATGCTCCTATCCCTGCCTGGGCTGGTGACAGCTTTGCCTACCTTCATCGGGGTGGAAATGACCCCATTTCAGGGGCCAAATTCAGCCTGGCTTAAACAAGAATAATTCAGTTGATGTCAGGAGATTTATGGATAAAGGATGAATGTAGCTTGAGTAACATCAGCTCTTTCCACAGGTCTGTTTGCTGTATAAGTGTCAGGGATGCATGAAGTGTCCTACATATAGATAGCTGTATATTTGTCTCTGAGATCTATACAGACTCAAAGAATGGTTTGGATTGGAAGGGACCTTCCTCATCCGGGTCATCAGTAAAGATGTTGAATAAAACTGGGCCCAGTACTGATCCCTGGGAGACACCACTGGTCACCAGACACCAACTGGATGTGGTACCATTCACAACCACTCTCTGTGTCCAGTTGTCTAGCCAGTTTTTAACCCAGCAAAGGGTGCACCTGCCCAAGCCATGGGCTGCCAGCCCTCCTAACTTCACCACATATTGAAAATTCTGTCACATCATGGTCACTGTGCCCCAGACGACCTCCAACCACCACATCTTCCACCAGAGCTTCCCTCTTTGTAAAGAGTAGGTCTAGCGGGGCACTACCCCTGGTAGGCTTGCTTACCAGCTGCAACAGAAACCTCATGGACTTCCCCCTTTCTGTTGTGTTATACTTGCAGCAGGTATCTAGTAGGTTGAAGTCTCCCATACATATGCCTCTTTTACAGCTACATGAATGAGAGCAGCCAGACAGTGCCAAACCTGTCAGAATACAAAGTAGCCCCTCAGAAGTGAGTGACATAAACAGAGAAGCAGTAATTATATACAGTAGTTCCAGCTCTGGCAAAGTGGGGAATAACGGTGCTAGGGTGTGTGAGATGGGCAGAGTTGGATTCTCCTGGATGCTTATGGTGGCAGGGGCAGCAAATGGGCTGGACCTGGGCAGGATGCCTCGTTGATCTGAGATGGGGAGGGACAGGGAGGTGTCATCAGTACTTTGCTGGGTTCAGGGTAAAAAAAAGGGGTTTACTGTCAAAGCAGAGTTGTTGGTGCTGCAGCTGTCCTTAGTGCCAGTTTTCAGCCAGCACCTCTAAATCACCATCTGGTGCTCAGGGAGGTTGGCGAGGGTGAACTATTGTGTGTGCAATCACTTTCTTGCCGAGCCCTGAGCCCCTGATAGCAGGTTTGGGGCTGAATCTGGTCTCCAGACAGCCCGTGGCCCAGGCACACAGCCTGAGTACTCTGCTGTAGCATCATAGCTTTGCAGAGGGTCCAGTCCGCAAAAGGCATGGTTTTGTGTCTTTTCTCCAGATTTATATGAAATTGAGAGTGTTATCTGGATTTTGATCTTGGCAACACAGCTCGGGGAAGGTGGGGACGGTCTCTGCCCACCTCCGACTTGGCTACTGCAGTTGTAATTGAGTTCAGCATCTTTCTGGGCAGCTGGCGCCCCCACACCAGGATCAGCTCAGCAGCATGTTTACACTCACAATCTACTGGCTGGAATTAAAGCCCAAACCTTGCATATCAATCCTGTTATTCTCCCAAGCTGTGGCGAATGGTTTGGCCACCCCTCACAATGTCAGAGGAATGTCACAGCCTCGGTGGCTGGTTGGAGCTGGCGCAGGGGAAGTGGCATCTCTCTGTGTTGTCTGCGGAGGGGAAACAGGGCAGAGGCCAGGGTGGGTGTTAAATGAGCTTCATAGTTTATTTCTCAAGCACATCATTTTCCTTTAAATATATGGCTTTTCCCATGAGAAATTAAGATCTTTTGTCCCCTGGGTTTTGTCAAGAGGAGCCTGGCTGGTGGGAGTGCTGTTCACAGCACCATTGAGGACAGCAGGATGGGAACATCCCCTACCCCATAGCCGTTCTGGTGCTTTGCTTCAGGATGGTGTGGAGCCATCCCCAGCACATCACCACACGAGCCCTGCCTGAAGCCTCTCACACTTCCAGTCACGTCCACTGTGATTTCTGCGGGTCTGGTCTCTGCTATCACAATCCAAGAGCCTTTACATGGGCTCTGAGATAGGCACTTTGCTCCGGGGGAGGCACAGAAGCACTGAGCTGCTTCTCTGGGAGAATTCGCTCCCTTGCCCCTTTTTCTCCTGCAGCCTGGGGCTGTGGGAAGGCAGCCAGAGCCATCCTGCTCCCCAGCTTGGCCTTGGCGTGTCCCTGCCTGTGGATGGGGCAGGCAGCTCTGTGCTCAGCCCCTCTTCAGTGGGACTATGGCTCCAGGGTCACAAAAGGCAGGTACTGCAGCATCCTCTTCCTTCTCCTCACCCTGAGCATCTCACAGACAGTTGCAAACAACCTTCCCCAGCCATTGGCCTGTGACAGGGATGTGGCAGCCCAGAGCCAGCACCTTCTCCCAGGTTTCTTTTTGCCCAGCAGGATCATAGAATTATAGAATGGCTTAGGCTAGAAGGGACCTTAACGATATCTAACCCAGCCGCCCCGCCATGGGCAGGGATGTCTCTCAACTAGACTAGGTTGCTCAAGGACTAGGTTGCTCAAGGGACAATGAATGTGATCTCCCCAGCTCTGTAGCAAGGCTACCTCCTGTCTCCATCTTCTCTGCCTGGCCCTGTACCTCAGCTGGGAACCTGTCCCTGTCTGCAACGACCCAGCTGTCCTGCCTGAACTGGCTCAGCCCTGCCCTGACTTTCCAAAGGGGTTTTATCCCCAGTGTGTTACTGGCAGCAGGGCCCTGGGAAGGTGAGGGAGCTCGTTCCAGCACCAGCAGTGGGGAATTCGCCGTCTCTCCACCATAATTAAATATTGTTTGCATTGCTTATTGACAGAGTGCTAAGCTGCACTCTATTTTAATTTGTTCTTTGATAGCTGCCTTTTGCTGCTAATTGATTTTCAAGGCTTTTTTGTTTGTTTGTTTGATTTTGTCTGATTCAATACCTGCCATGCTACCAAAGCCGGAGAGGCAAAGGTAACCAGGTCTTACCTTCATGCCCACCCACTCCCATGTGCTGCCGGCACTGGCACAGGTCGTGGGCCAAATCTATCACAAGAGACAGCATTATTGGTCTCCACAGGGGAACATTTGGTGATGGGCTTTGGGCAGTGGCATTCCCAGCATGCATCTGGGGCTGGCATCCCTGGCTGACCTCATGTGCTCTGCTCCTTCCCCAGGATGATCCTGATGGAGAAGAGATCGAGAGGGAGAAGTCCAACTCCTTGAAGCTGGAGTTCAGTGATGATGCCAACTTCAAGACCAAGGTTAACTATTCGTATGCTGCCGTGCAGATCCCGACGGACATCTACAAAGGCTGTAAGTGCCACTCCTCACCCACTCCGCTCTGTGCTGCCAGGCCGGGCTCAGCCTCCACCTCTCCTGCTCAGGGTGCAACAGTCCCAGGGACTGTCACCCTGGACTGTGCTGTCTGGGTCTCTGTGCAGAGACAGAGTCAGTGTGTCAGTACAGAGGTGACATGTCTCTCTCCATGGACCCTCAGCATGGGCCAAAGAGGCAAATCAGGGATTAAGGGTTGTAGAAAGGGATGCACAGGGTAAACTTGGCTGCACCCACAATAATCTGATCCAACCTGTAGAAGAGCTCATCAAAACTTGAGGAGGTTCAAAGCAGGTGCTGAACATGATCGGAGGGATGGAGCAGCTCTGTGCAGGAGCAGTTACAGAGGTTGCAACTCCCTGCTCATAGAAGGGAGTGAGACGAGGCTGGGAGATGACAAAGCAGGGACACTTCCTCACTGGCTTTGGGCTGCTTGGGGCTGAGGTTATGAAAAGGGAGAAAAAGCAGTTGAAATCCTGCAGGAAGCAGCTGAGGGTGATTGCAGGACAGCACAATGCCACCTGGGGCAGCCTCTGCTGCCAGGAGCATGCAGGGGGTGCCAGCCCAGTGGCCGTGCCCCTGCAGCTGCTGGAGGAGGGCACAGGCTGCTCCAGAATGAGGGACTGGCTCGGTGGGCCAGGCTGGGAGCAGGGAGGGAGGGATGGATGGACAGGACAGGACAGGACATGCCACACCAGCTTTCAGTCCCCACCAGGAGGTGACACAGTCCCTGAGCTTCCAGAGTCCTCTCCTACCTCGCCCTGCTGCCGTGGCACATGGTGACAGTCGGTCTCCATTTCCCTCTAGTGGCTGCTCTGCGCCGAGCTGGGAACCACTCCCATCCAGAGATCATCCTTCAGCACCTGTGGGCTGCATCCTGCACCCAGCCCCAGACCCTGCTGGTGGGGACCCCCCCCCCGTCTCCCTGCACCACCTTGTTTCAGTGGCAGTTGCCGAGAGCTCCCAGGTGGTCACAGTGGTAATGGGTTCTGAGCTCATGTTCCTTCCCCAAATGGGACTGTCCCAGTACACGGGCTCATTACTGGCACAGCCATGCTCAGAGCTGCATCAGTGTGACTGTTTCGCTGCAGCGGCACTGGCGGATTAGAAATTTGCAATTAGTTTTATTACCCAGCTAGCGCAGGCCAGACAGCTAATGAAGCACATCATGCGAGCAGGGTGGGCCGTGTGGGATGAAATATTTATTACTCCTCACCCCTGCTCAACAGGCAATGCCATGGCTGATGCCCTGCCACAGCCGCATAAATCACCCTGCTTGGCTGTGGGACATGAGCAAATTGGAGATTTAACATGCTCTGAGGACTCACGGCCACTTGGAGAGGGATGCTGGAGAGGGGACAGGGTGATGAGGGGTCCCAACAGGGGGGACACTCCCAAAGCCCCTTCACAGCCAGGGAAAAGGGGCTATAGCTGTGTGCATAGTGGTGTGTGGGCACAGGGGTGCTCTGAAAAGCCAGTGTGCAGGGCAGGGTGCTCAGCTGCTGCACCCTAGAGAGCGGGTTTGGGGTGCAGACCTGGGGCCACACTCTCCTGCTGGGGACACTGGTGAGCATGGCCAGTCCCAGAAGAGACATTGGTGAGGAGCATCCCTGTGGTGGGACCCGGTGGAGAAGCACTATCACTGCCTTGCACGCTAATTAAACCACTGTGGAGACACCCTCCACTGTCACCCCTCACTACACACACAAATTACATCCTATATGTGTTTTATTTACTGTGCCATTTTTAATTAAATCTGCAATCGCTTGCAGGCAGGGCTGAGCTCACCCTGATGAGAACAGGGACAAGATGGGGATGTCACTGGTGGGTCTGGCATCTCTGGCCTTGGCCGAAGGGGACAGGAGCCGTCCCAGACATGGAAACGACCTCCCATCCAAAGAACTCATTGCACAGGGAGAGTGTCAGGGCTGTGTTTGTGCACAAGGAGGGCATAGGGGCTGCATTCATGCACCAGGATGATATAGGGGCTGTGTTCACATGCAAGAATGGTATAGGGGCCACACTGATGACCAGGGATGGTAATAGGGGCTGTGTTAGTTCACAGGGAGGGTATAGGAGCAGCTTTCATGTACAGGGATAGTATAGAGGCTGCATTTGTTCACAAGGATGTTATGGATGCTACATTCATGCACATGTGGGACATAGGGGCTGCACTCAGGCACAGGGAGGATATAAGGGCTGTGTTTGTGCTTAGGGATGGCATAGGGGCTCTGTTTGTGTGCAGGGAGGTTATAGGGGCTGCATTCAGCACAAGCTTAGTGTGGCTTACACCCCCCAAGAGGTTGGGAGTGCAGGTGCTGCTGGGACTGTAAGGGACGTGTCGATGCCCAGCCAAGGCTGACAGCACTGCCCAGGGCAGGCAGGAGCCTGGCAGCCTGCTCACAGCCCCTTCTCCCAGGAAAAAACACATCCTGTGAAAGAGAGAAACAAGAAATCATCCTTAGTGCCCAGATAACAGCACTCTGTGTGGATATGGTGCTAAGAAATGTCTGGGGAGATATGGACAGAGTAAATCACGGTTTGAAGGCACAGCTGTCTGAGGGAAGAAGTCTTTAGCAGTGGTGCTGGGATGGAGGGATATGGAATTCACCCTGTGTGCAATGTGCCCACGTCCTGCCAGTGCCTTGGGGCCATGGAGAAGGCTTGAACAGGTGCTGACGTTGTTTCAAGGAGGGACAAGCGTGGGAGGAAGCCTTAGGAGAGCTAAATATACTCCTCAAACACATGCTGGCTCCCCTGCAGCACCTCACTGGTTTCTCAGCCCGACATGAGGAGAAGGGCTGCTTCTGAGAGCTCTTGCACCCCAAAAATACATTGAGGGTCCCCCAGGAGGGAGCAATGCCTGGCCTTGGAGTGCTGCTCACTGCCCACTGCCAACAGCAGCTCAGCTGTTTCCTCCACAATACAGTCCCAGGGCACCTCAGCACAGGCTGTCTGGAGATGCTGAGGGGCTCCTGGGTGTTTAGGGTACCCCAAAGGGCCCTATGAGCACCAGGAGGTCCCACTATCCCCGAGGCAGTGTCCCTGCTGTCTTGACTGGCCCCATACCTGCCTCGCTGCCCACCCTGCACTCTGCCAGCCCCCCTTGATTAATCACAGGCTGGGGCTGCCAGCAGCTTATCTTTCCTTTAATAGCTGAATAATTTAAAGCCGCTCTTTGTTAGCATCTTAATTGCTTTTGCATCAGGTGCAGGAGCCAGCGGGAATGCAGAACGGAGCCTGAGAGGTTCTGCAGGCCCCGTGGGAACACAGCCTCTTGGTTTCCCAGCTGGCGTCTGTCCCCAAGGAGCAAGTCTGGCATGGTGGCGGGTGGAGCGGGGTGTTTTGTGGGAAAGGGGGTGAGATGACAAGCTGGCTGTCTCCAGCAGTGTCTGTCCCAGCCCTGGAGCCAGGGGATGGGGATGGGGATGGTGAATGCTTTGTGGAGGCCTGGAGGGTGGCTTACATCTGTGGGGACAAGGGACCTCAGGCTGATGCTGGAGTCCTCTGGAAGGGAAGGGGCCAGGGGAATGCAAGAGCAGCTTCAAAACTCCTGTGTGGTCTTCCATGGGAAGGGGCAGGGGGAACACACCACCTTTTCCTGCCTGCCATCACAATGAGGACACTGTGTTCCCTGTCATGCCCCAGCCCTCCCCCAGCTGCTCTGCTCCACCACACCCACCCGCCTATCCCCAACTCTATCTCCCACAGCCACTGTCATCCTCAATGAGCTGAACTGGACGCAGGCACTGGAGGACGTCTTCATCGAAAACCGGAAGGAGGATCCCTCCTTGCTCTGGCAGGTGTTCGGCAGTGCCACCGGCGTCACCCGCTACTCCCCTGGTGCGTGGGGGGGGTCCACGGCCAGGGGTGGAGGGCTGGCCTTCCCAGGCACTTCCTACCATGAGTTATGGGTGAACATCCCCCAGCATTGGCTGTGGGGCTGCCTGGCACACGTAACCATACTGTGCCAAAACACTTTGGTGTGAGCTCCCAGCCAAAACATGACACCATCCCTGTGATTCCCTCTGCCCCATCCCTTGTGTCCCCTGTGTCCCCCACCTTTCTTACCACCTGCCTTCCCCCCGCAGCCACCCCATGGAGAGCCCCCAACAAGATTGACCTCTACGATGTGCGCAGGCGGCCCTGGTAAGGGGGTGCTGGGTGGGGAGGGGTGTCCCTTCGGCAGCCCTCCCCAGCTGGGAGCTGCCAGCTCCCTCTCCTTTTCATTTCACACATGGTTGGCGTTGGCAAACGGACACAGTAATACAGGCAAAGGCATCCAAGCAGCGGCTCACAGCTCTTGCTTCCCTCACCTATTCCTGGGAATAGGGATGTGGGAATGTGGGATGGAGAGATATAATCCTTGGATACAGATCAAGCATGGAAAGCCTCCCCTTGCCCTGCTTCCCACTGCAGCCATGGCTGCCAGGGCTCAGTCCCAAAGAGCATTCCCATCCAAACAGGAAAACAACCGTCTCTCAGAAACTCTGAGCTGAGAGTACAGAGAGCAAGCAGGCAGGCAGCGCCCAGCTGTGGTTAAGCGATAGCTGCAAGCAGCCTTTAGCTGCCCACGGAGTGAGGCGGGGTTGCATCAGGATTGAATTGCTTCCCCTTGGCCCTCTCTTTGGCAGCACTTGTTATCATCCCGCCCATGGGGCTGGGGGAGCTGCAGCTCCGGCCTGCCTGTGTTTGCTGCCTAAAAATGTAGGAAGGTGGAAGAAAGTGGGTGCAGGTGTCCAGCATGTGCCCTGTGTCCTGGAGGATCACCCCTTGCCTGGCCCCCTGCCTGTGCCCAGAACTGCCCCTTCTCCTCATCAGAAAATTAGTGGCTGTGCTACTATGGTTAGTTGTCTTTGATTGCTCCACATTAATTATTAACTCTTCTCCAGAAAGGGGTCTGTATGGGTTATTGGCAGAGGGGGACTTACAGGCTGTTTCAAGGGGACTGCTGATGTGTATAGGCACTACCAAGACCAGCTAGCCCAGCTCCCTGACCACTAGCCAGTCTGGCTACCCACTTGACCACCCAGGCACAGAGGAGCAGCAGCACTCTTTGTGCTGGGAAGCAGAGAAACCCCAGGGACAGTTCTTCAGGGTCCTTTCCTGTCCTTGCATCAGGGTCAGGTGCAGCCACAGCCCTCACTGCCCTGCTGACAGGCCCAGCAGGGACTACATACTGACCACAGCCTCAGCATGGCCACCAATGCCACTTGCCTGCCTTCCTCTCCCTTGACGAATGGCACCATTAACCACAGACTTCTCCTGCTGAGCCCAGGGTATTCATCTGTGTGGGGCAGCCATAGATGGATGTGCTGCCACAACCCATTACAGGCAGCATCTTAGTAGGGCTCGGTGCCGTGCCATGCTGGCAGCCCAGCAACAGGGAGTGGGGTGGGCACCGAGTCCTCCAGGAAGCCCATGGGCAGCTGCCTGCCCATCCTGCATCCCAGCATGAGGCGAGGGGTGTCGGGGGATGCAGCACCCATGCCAGGACAGCCCCATGTGCCAGCATCCCTAAGGGTCCCACATCCCACCCAGGTAATCACTTGTGATAAGGGAAACCAGGACCTGGGATTAGCAAGCAGAGCCTGCCCCTTCCCCAGTCCTCCCCAGTAATGGTGAGTAATTGTTACTAATAACATACTAATTAATTTCCGTCAGGCCAATTATAAGGCCCCCTTGGACTTCAGCCATGACAGGATCAGGCCCTGCACAGTGAGATGAGGAGCCTGGGCTGTGCCTGGCCATCACCAGGACGGGTGCTCAGCACCACACTGGCTCTGTCCCCTGCGGATGGCACAGCAGGGCTGGGAGCAGGAACAAGTGCTTCAAAGGGCAAGGAAGGGTTCCCTAATTGTTTTCAGGGGGGAAAATTTACATAGTAGTATTATTTTTCCTCCTCGTAGCTAAAAATAACCTAATCAGCCTGGCCTTTGAAGCCACCAAGGGGGTAAATAGCATCTTAATATGAATGTGTGTGTCAGCATAATCAGTGTGCCAAAAAGGGACTGTAATGATTGAAGAGTTTAGCATTTAGAGCTCATTAGGCTGATACAGTACCAAGTGGCGGGTCACTGGTGGTCTGCTGTACCATGCTGTGCCGTGCTGTATCCTGGCCTCTGCTCACCTGCCACTGCCTTGCCATTTGATCACTGCAACCCTGGGCACACAGGTGCTCTCAGCACAGCTCCCTGGCCACCCATGCTGTGGCAGAGCTTTGCTCGTGGACTTCATCCAGTAGGGTCACTATACCTCTAAAAATGAGTTGACCTCACTGACCTCTCTCTGCACCCCACAGGTACATCCAAGGCGCATCGTCCCCAAAAGACATGGTCATCATTGTGGATGTGTGAGTACACGGGTGGGGGCCATGGCCAGGCTGATCCAGACCAGGATGGTGGCACAGCTCACTGAGGTGCCACTGTTGCACTGGTGGCCATGGGGAAGCTGCGTGGCACAGCATTGTCTGGGAGCCCCATGCTGTCTTGCTGCCAAGCACCCAACACCCTTCTCTCTGCCAGGAGCGGCAGCGTGAGCGGCCTCACCCTCAAGCTGATGAAGACCTCAGTTTATGAGATGCTGGACACCCTCTCTGATGATGACTATGTCAACGTGGCCTCGGTGAGTGCCATGGGGTGGGCAACAGGGCTGTACCCCAGGCAGCTCCCAGCTCCCCACCACAGGAGCCCTTTGCCCCAAGAACCACCTGGCAGGGGCTCTGCAGTGCAAGAAATGCCTTTTTTTTTTCTTCTTAATCACCCTCCTGCATATAAGCAGGGAAATGGCTGCTCAGGGCTCGGCTGTATGTGGTGATAAACCAAAGCTGCCCCCATCGTGAGGTGTTTGACAGAGATGCTCCTGGGGTGATGTCAACCAGCCACGTCCTGTCTGTGACCAGCTAGTGACATCATGCCCCCTGTGGCGTTTCCACCAGCCTGTGACCTCAAGCAGTACAGTGGCTGTGCCACTGCATCTGTGCATCTCTGGGCTCCTAGCCCATACTGGCCCTCCCCTGTCTGGCCACAAGCACGCCGGCGCTAATTAACGTGTCTGTCCTGGCTCTGTTAGCTGGATCGCTGCTCCCTTAATGAATGGGCCCTATTGCCAGCAAATAAAGCTGTAAGCTGGAGGCAGCACCTGCTCCCACTGCCGACACAGCACAGCCCAGCTCGGCATAGCACAGCACGCCTGCTTGCACAAGTCCCCCAGAAGCGAGTGTGGAGGCGAGCCCTGCACTGGCAGCACCCACTGCTGGCACCCACACCAGACAGCTCAGTGCAGGATTTGGGCCAAGCTAAGCCCTAGTCTCAGCATTGGCCTTCCCTGGGATGTGGGACTTGGGGTGCTCCAGCCACTTCCCTCTCATGGGAGATGAGCATGGCAAGTAGTTTGTGTCTGCTGGGGGCTGCCCCCACTCCCATTCTGCAACCTACTCCCCTCCTTTTCACCTTCCAGTTCAATGAGAAGGCGAAGCCGGTGTCATGCTTCAAGCACCTGGTGCAGGCCAACATCCGGAACAAGAAGGTCTTCAAGGAGGATGTGCAGGGAATGGTGGCCAAGGGCACAACTGACTACAAGGCTGGTTTTGAGTACGCCTTCGACCAGCTGCAGAATGTGAGCTGGGGGCCAGGCTGCGGGCTGGGGTTGGCAGAGTGCACCCATGGGTGCTAGGGGTGGTGGGAGAACTCCGAGCACCCAGCTGTTGTTCCACATTTCTGTCTTCATCATGCAGAGGGCTCCTTGTCCTCCTTTACAATGCTGTGGGGGATCATCCCACCCCCAGCACACTGTAGACAGGGTTTTGCTGTAGCTGATGTCCCCCAGGGTTATTAAAAGTTAGCAGAGCTGGGCAGAGTGGGCCAGATCCAGCCAGGCACCATTCCAGAAAATAAAGATGAATGGTGCTATCAGGTGCTGAGAGGCAATAGCCACAAGATCATTTCCAAGCAGACAGCACCCCTTCTGTCTGTTCACCCTGGCCACCATCACCCTGGAGAAACAGCCTAGGAAAAGGGATGAGTCAGGACCAGCACTCCTGGCCCCATCCAGCCCAGCGCCACTCACTCCGGCTCCAGCCTCAGGCACCTTCTCTGCCCCGCAGTCCAACATCACACGTGCCAACTGCAACAAGATGATCATGATGTTCACAGACGGCGGTGAGGACCGGGTGCAGGATGTCTTTGAGAAGTACAACTGGCCCAATAAGACGGTATGGGGCTGTGGGTCTGTGTGCTGGGCTGAAGCCACTTGCTAGGGAAGGACACAGCTGCTCCAGCTCCATTGCCAGCTTCCACCTAATTTGCCTCATCACCATCCTCTCTCCCAGTCATCCTGCTCCTGCACCAAACCACTGCCCTGGTAATGAGATGGATGACACACCAGTGCCATTTATAGCCAGCTCCCACTTGGCATGTGAGAGGCATGCAATCAGTCACTCCACAGGCTACTAGGGAGGGGATGGAGCTGGTGGACTCTGAAAAACAGCCCTGGGGGGAGCACACCCCAAACATGGTAACAGGGCTGCTGGCAGGCAGTAGGATTCCCACTGCCACCCAGGACCTGGAGACATGTGGGTTGCGGGTGTTACAGTCCGTGCAGGACCCTCGGAGAGCACAGAACCCTCTGGGTGCAGTGATGCCCCAGCACAAGGACCCCTGAGGTGGGTGGTTTGGGCCAACACAGTGATGCTGTGGGACAGAACTGTCGGGCTGGGTGAGGAGAGGGGGCCTCCCTTGCTGCCTGCGCAGCCAGCATTCGCAGGACCCTTCTTCTTCCCACCTGCACATGGCTGCAGGCAGCACAGTCTGTATGCCACACTGTCCCCCAGGAGGGTGGCATCACCACCACTCTCTGCCACAGGTTCGGGTCTTCACCTTCTCTGTTGGGCAGCACAACTATGACGTGACCCCACTGCAGTGGATGGCTTGCGCTAACAAAGGTGAGCGGGGCTCGCACCCAGCAAGCATGGGAGGCAGCAGGTTGCTGGGCTCACCCTTCACCCAGGGGCTGGCAGTGGAACTCTGGTGTGTGCTGCTGCCATCAAGGTGCTGACTTCAACCCTGGAGGGCTGGACAGCAGGATGGCTAGACTGCCAGACAGGCAGACATCCAGCTCTCCAGCTGCCTTTTTCTTTTCAAAGGTTACTACTTTGAAATCCCTTCCATCGGTGCCATCCGCATCAACACACAGGTATGGCAGGTGCTGGCAGGCAGCAGGCAGAGCTGCCCTCCCAGTGTGCCCTGCCTGGGGGTGCACTCAGGCAGCCTCAGCCCTGCTGAGGAGGGCAGCCCAAAGTCTGGCAGTGAGTGTGGCAGTGAGCTGGGGAGCCAAGCCCTCAGCCAGGCCTCATGCTATTGAAATAAGTAAGTCATCTTCTGCAGCTCCCCATGGACCTGCTGCCTTTTCAGTGACTAATTATGAAACATCAGGCATTAATCAGCACAGAGCAGACCTGAGCGCACACAGGGAGCAAGCACAGGCAGGGCCAACCCCAGCAGCACCCAGCTCAGCAGAGCCAGGCGTGCCCACCCCACACCCCATCCCACTGCTCCTTTTCTGCCCCTTTTCTTCATTGGATGCACACAAAGTGCTGGGGGAGGGGGGGCCTGTGATGGGGGTGCTGAGCAGGGAAGCCCCTTGGGGCAGAGCTGGCATCGTGGCAGAGGGGCTGTCCCTCTGCCCAGAAGACTGGCTTGGCAACATGAAACATGTTAAGGCAAACGCCTTGGGAGAAGATCCCACAAGGCCAGTGGTGGCAGCCAGGGAGACAGCAGTGATGTGGTCCAGGCATGACAGAGCCAGCCCAGCCCTGGGGATGGCTGGTTGCTGGGAGGGCTCTGACTGGTGCTGCAATAATCCCTGGGGCATGCCTGGGGACAGGGGTGTCACCAGCTTGGAGCAGGGAGGCATCTGGCTCCCATGTCAAGTTTTCCCCTGTGCTGTATCCCTGCAGGAGTACCTGGATGTGCTGGGTAGACCCATGGTCCTGGCTGGGAACCGAGCCAAACAGGTTCAGTGGACCAATGTCTACCAGGATGCCCTGGTAAGGACCCCCAGCCCCAGGGTGCAGATGGGGACACCAGCCCCAGCATCCCAAACAGCACATGCCCCCACCTCCCTTACCAGGGGGGTAAAACACCTCTCTGCTGCCCAGCTCTGGGTCCTGGGCCAATAAGAGGCCATGTGACACTCTTCTGTTTTTGTGCAGGGTCTGGGCCTGGTGGTGACAGGCACACTGCCAGTGTTCAACCTGACGGAGGACAGCAGTGACAGGAAGGTAGTAGACCATGGCTGCTACCACCATGGCTGCACCAGGACCCCCATTGTGGGGCTGTGGCAGGGTGGGGAGGGTGCCCTGACTCTGGGTGCATGGCTGCAGGTGGGGCACACTGTCACCCCAAGGGTTCTGCCTGCTCTGCATACCCACCTTGGGATGAGACCAGGTGTGACTGCCATCCCCAGACCCAAAATGTCCTTGGCTAGCTCTCCCGGTTCAATGGTGACAGCTGGCAGATGCAAGTCTCTGGGGGATGCCGTGTCCCATTGAGGGCTGCTGAATGGCTGGCACTGTGCCCCTGCAGTCCGTATCTGACCCACACATCCCCAGGGGGAGAAGAGGTCCACCCCACTGTTCCCTTATCCCCACGCTGGCAGTGGCAGGTGGCAGCCCTGCTCTCACCCGCGTCCCTCCCTGCACTTCCTTCCAGAACCAGCTCATCCTGGGTGTGATGGGGATCGACGTGGCTCTCAACGACATCAAGAGGCTGACGCCGCGATACAACGTGTGTGGGGTCCCCTTCCCCTCTGTCCCTGCCTTGTGCTGCCTGGTGTGAGAGCCCACAATGGGGTGCCTTGAGCTGTGCCCCAGCACCCCTTAGCACCCCCCACAGCACTGGCAGTAGCAGGGTGCAGAGTCCATGATTGCAGGCAGGCGGGCAGGGAGCAGAGCTGGATGATGCTCTGGGACCCAGAGCAGAGCTGAAACCCATGCAGGGTCAGAAAAGAGTAAACCTTACTAGCCTGGGGAAATGGGTAGGGACAAAAAAAACAGAGCTCAGGTGAGGGATGCTGTTGGCCTGAGAATAGAAACAGATGGATAGAAGAGGCTGATCCCCAGGGGTGGTATGGGGTGAGCTCTGCCTGCAGAGGTGAGGGTGATCACACCAGCACAGCACAGCAAGGCACGCCTCAGACCAGCCTGCCTGGCCTCATCCCTACTCCTGTCCTCCCGCAGCTGGGGGCAAATGGTTATGTCTTCGCCATCGACCTGAATGGCTACGTCCTGCTGCACCCCAACCTGCAGCCCCAGGTGAGGAGGGACCATCGGGGTGGAGCAGCGGGGCTTAGTGGGACACATGGCTCCCTGGGGTCATTGGGACCTATTTGTAGGAATTGTGATGAGTTTGTCTGGACTCTCTGGTGGCTGTGGGAGCTCTGAGCCCTTCCCTGGCTCTCCTTTTTTGCCTTCAGATCATCAATTTCCGTGAGCCAGTGACGCTGGACTTCCTGGATGCTGAGCTGGAGGATGAGAACAAGGAGGAGGTGGGCAGACCTGGGGACAGCTTTTGGGGTACAGGCTGATTCCCCTGGCCTGCAGTTGCCGAGGGCACTCAGCCCCTACAGATTGCCCTGGGGAGCACCTCATCCTAAGGTCTCCAGCACAGCTCCCATGGGGCCGTAGTGGGGATGAGAGCTGGGTCACTGTCCCCTGGGTGTCAGCATTATGATCCCTCTCCAGACTGCTCACCCCTGCACTGCATAGGTCCCCAGTGCCACCCTACTGGGGTGGATGCCTATGGACACATGGCCAGGCTCTGTGGCCCTCAGTCATCTTCTCCATGTCTCCCAGATCCGGAGAAGCATGATTGATGGGAATGACGGACAGAGGTTCATCAAGACCCTCATCAAGTCCCTGGATGAGGTAACACTGCAGGGGAAGGGGGTCACAGCTGAAACTGTCACTGTGCTGAGCACCCAGCACCAGCAGCAGGGAGGGAGGGACTGTGTCCAGCACTGGGCTTGGAGCCGGCATCTCATGTCACCACACTGGAAGGGTCCTGCACTTCAGAGGCCTGACTGGCTCCCTCTGACCCACAGCAATACATCGACGAGGTGTTCAGGACCTACACGTGGGCTCCCATCAAAAGCACCAACTACAGGTGAGTGGCATTGCCAGCGTACCCATGCTCACCCAGCATCAGCTGAACCTGCACCAGCTTTGGGCTGCAGTCTTGTGCCTGCATCTCGGGAGGTTCTGAGGCCACCAGCAACATGTCCCATGGGCTGTGGGGTTGCAAAGGTGCTATCACATCATTGCACACAGACAGTGATGCTCTAGAGGACACTCCCAAAAGTGCTGTCTGCCAATATTTGGCACTGGTGCGCTGGGCTATGACCTCAGGACAGGCTGCAGGGCTGGTGCTTGAGATGACGGACAAGGGACACCCCTGTCATTGAGTCTGTGCACAGCCCTGGTCTCCGTCTGCTCCAGGGTGGGTGGCAGTGATGTGCACCCACCTGGCAGCACAGGCAATGGCTTCAGAGGCAGAGGAGAGCAAGTTCCTGTCTACATTCATTGCCCAGTTTGCACCATTTTGGACCAGCAGATGCAGAAAAAAGCCCTGGCATCATCATATCCATGCTGTCCAACTCATGCTGCCCTCATCCTGTGAGGGCTATATGGTGCCCCTGGCACCCAGCGTACCCTCCTTCCTCTCCTTGCCACCCAGCTCAGGAGGGGCTGGAAAAGGTCACATCCACCTCCCAGCACTGCCAACTGTCCTTCATGCAGCCCTGTCCCCCCCGATGGTGGCCCCCCCAAGATAGAAGCAGCACTGTTGGGGGGGCAATGACAGAGGGTGACACAGCTGTGGCCAGGGCTATGGCCTGATTTGTAGAAAGGTGCTGCTGGGGGTCCTGCACTCCCCTGTCTTGGCACCACGGCAGGGATGTTCCCTGGGATTCCCTGGGACACTGTCAGCACAGGGTGCCACCAGCACAGAACAGAAAAAAGTCACCACCTTCTTCTTGCCACCTGTGGTTTGGGCTGCCACCACCTCTGCCATGCTTGCTGGGTTGCCCACTCCATGCTGCCGGGTGCAGCTGGAGGGGTGGTTTGGGGCCTAAGTCCAGGTCCCAGTGGCGCAGGTGTGACATATGATGAGAGTTGGGAATGTGGCCCTCACTCACCAGTGTTTGCTTATCCCGGGCAGCACCTGGCACAGACTCTGTCACTGAAGGCCAACAGCCACTTCAGTCAGCACCCAGGAGCCCAGCTCCCTTTGGTAGCATGTCCCATGGGTTCAGCAGCCCCAGCACCAACTCCTGATGCCTCCTTTCCCACCCCCATCCTGCACCCCACATGCCAGACTCGTCACTGGTGGATGCCTCTGCTTCCTGCCTCACCAGTAGCTGATGCCTGTATAATGGTTTTTCTTCAGTCTCTCCTTGCTGGGAAGATTTTGTCCCTCCTTTCAATAGCTGTGTCTTTCCCCACCTTCCTCCCTTACTGGGATGTCATCCAGGATGTCATGTCCCTCTTCCTTTTGCATCTCCCTTTGTTCCCATGCCTTCGGTCCTGGCTGAACAAGTTTGCCACCTCCTGTGCTCGGGCATGCTGCTGAGATGGCCCTGGCTGGCACCAGAATGGCCCTGCATGTTCCAAAGGCAGTGCTGGCTGCTCCAGGATGACCCTAGGTGCTCCAGGGATGGCCCTGGGTTCTCCAAGATGACTCTGGGTGCAACCAGGATGACACTGCGTGTTTTGGGGACAACCCTCAGTGCCACCATCATGACCCTGGATGCTCTGGAGATGATCCTGGATGGCCTAGAATGACCCTGGGTGCTCTGGGGATGATTTTGGATGCCCCGGGATGACCCTGGCTGCCCCCAGGATGGCGCTGGATGCAGTACCTGGAGAGAAGGACACATCAGGCTGTACAGGAGGCCTCTAAGGCCACTGCCTGCCATCGCCCAGGGCCAGATTCTGCAAGGGGGTGACAGGCAGGGACTGGGGGCCGGCCAAGGGCTCTAGGTGGATGTAAAGCCTTACAGCACCTGTCTGCTCTCCCCCTTTGCAGCCTGGGGCTGGTTCTGCCTCCCTACAGCACCTACTACATCCAGGCCAACCTCAGCGACCAGATCCTGCAAGTGAAGTGTAAGTAGCCCCTGGCTTTCCCCGTCACCCTCTTGCACTCCCACTCTCCTCCACGCCAGCCCATGGCTGTCGGGGGGTGAGAAACACAAAGCAAAAACTTGCAAAAAGAGATATGGATCACTATGAGAGGAAAAAAAAAAAAAAAAAAAGAGGTGTGAGTCAAGGTGAATGCACAGAGGGAAAGCTAGCTGCCTGCCTGCCTGGGGTGCCCTGGGGTGCCAAGGTTTGGTCCATATGCTTTGCACCCCAAAGCCCCAGCCCCCAGCTGCAGGCAGGCGCTGCTGGTGCAGGCAGGGGCTGCACTGCTGCCCGTTTGCCTCCCAGGAACAAGGGATGACACTGTAGCAGCCACTTAATTTGTGAGCCTGGGAAAGATTGCATGGATCTCTTTAATTTCCTTTGGTTTATTATGATTCTTGGTTTCGGTTTAAGCCATTTCTTCTTCTTTTTATGAGTTTGGTTTTGGTTGGTTTAAATTTTCATTTGGAATTAATCTGTGTACGTGTGTGTTAGCCTGGCCCCTCCTTTCTCTCTCTTTCTCTCTCCCCTGACACCCGAGCCCTCTTCCCATCGCAGGTCCACACTGCTCCCAGGGACCCTCTCCCACGTGGGAGAACTGGACCCTTCCCCTCTCCCCTCCAGTCCCCAACGTTTCTACCCCCCAGCCGCCCCGGCAGCTGGACCCCAGATCCAGCCCCTGCCACCCCCTCCATCCATCGGCAGGAGCCCCACATCCCATGGGGACGAGGCCAGGCTGTCCCCATCCCCGGGAGGGGGGATCCCCCCGGACTCCCTGGCTCTGCCTGCCGTGCTGTGCCGTGCCATGCATGCCCCCTAACTCAGTGAGGACATTTCGATATCAAGACTGTTGCAACTGTTTGCTACTGACTCTCATTTTCCTTTGGAGTATTGAATATATATATATATATATTTCTCTAGTTATATCTTTGCATTTTTTTTTTTATTATTATTATTTCACTGTGGCCTTTTGTTTTCCTTTCATTACTGTGTTCTTTTTCTTTTTTCATGTTTTTT
>JANHGN010019464.1:0-10246 GCA_024605025.1 Megaceryle maxima | reverse complement strand
CACTCATGCCCTGTGACAGGACAAGGGGGAATGGATGTAAGCTGGAGCACAAGAGGCTCCACCTTAACATGAGGAGGGACTTCTTTAAGGGGTCACAGAGCACTGGAACGGGCTCCCCAGAGAGGTTGTGGAGTCTCCTTCTCTGGAGGTTTTCAAAACCCACCTGGATGCATTCCTGTGTGACCTGTGCTGGATTCTATGAACCTGCTCTGGCAGGGGGGTTGGACTTGAAGATCTCCAAGGTCCCTTCAAACCCCTGATGCCCTGTGATACTGTGATATGCGGTATTCTTTAACACCTAAAATGAAATATATTTGTCTTTCGAAGTGGCTTGAAGTCCTGTGTATTTATTTTAGAAGTCTGCCTTTGCATCAGGAAGATGGAGAAATGCTCTTGTCTGCTAACTAACTTTGACCTTGGTCAACAGTGTTACTATAACAGCACTGAAATTTACTTATACACACAGCGCTATCTGTATGCATATATATATCTTAAAAATCTTACTTTTAACACTCTTTTTGGTCAGACAACTGTTTTACTATTGGTTGTGGAGATGTTGCTCTCCATGTAGAGCCAGCAACTGTTTGTTTTATAAGTAGTCACTTGGAAAGATGCTTAATCCAAAAGAAACAGCAATTTATCAAGATGTAAAGCAACTGCAGGAGTTAAAGACTCAGTATTACAGCTTAAATCCATGCTATGGAATGGAAACCAGAAATCCTTGGGGAACTGGAAAATGCCTATTGCTTGGCTAGTAGCTAATGAAAACTCTGCAGGTCTTAAAACCAAGCAAATACTTTTACTTCAAATATGTGTTTTTCAGAGGTTTGGGTAAAGCATAAGTGTCGCAGTCACTTCTGATTATCTCCTACATAATCACAGAGCTTTCCTGTGGAAACTTTAGTTCCCCTTCCTTGTGCTTCTGCCCAGCATGGCTTAGCACTTCCTGCCTCACTTGGCCCAGGGCACTTTCCACCTACAGTGCACCACTGATTGTGAAGTTCTTGCCTCTGCTATCCCCCTTAGCTGCTCCTCAGAAAGTATGTCTGGCTCAGAAATGGCTTATGAAGTGCACCAAGACTCACTTCTGATGCTGACAATACAGTAAAAAACCAAACCCAATAAAAGTCCCTGATCCTTTGATTTGAGGCATACCTCAAAGGATATAAGGTTTCAGGTGAAAATATCCATCAGAGTCAAGGGAGGAATAAGAGTGTTGCTTGAGGAAAGGGTCCCTCTCTCTTCAAGGTCTACTTAACTAATAGTATTAATTTTAGCCACATTTCTTTCACGCTTCTGTATGAATGATGACAGATAATTCTAGTGTGGACAAAATGACAGTCTTGACACCCTTGTAGGTACTCAGCTGGCTTGCAACAATTGTATTATCAGCTGACAAGTTATCTTGAAAATAATAGATGTTTTTGAAAATAAGGTATTAAGAAATGAAAAGCAGTAGAATTTGCTTTGTGGCATCTTTCTTCTGGAGGAAGTAATTCCAGCATCTGAAACTTTTCTGGAAAAAGAATCCTCTTGTCTTTCACTATGAAAATTAGAAGTCTTTTCTTATTATTATTCTATTTAAAAATCACAGATGAGGGAAGAACACAGGTCTTCCTTAGTCTTTCTGTCCTAATCAGATGACTGGATCCTCAAATTTTCCTTTACATGAAGGAATCCTTGCTTTTCTGTGTGATCATGTTCAGCTGTGTCCTTAAATTTCCATGGTTCTCTTTCTGCTCTCTTCAAAGGCATGTTTTTTTTCTTGTTGATTCTGATGGGAACAGGCTTAACCTTTCCTTCAGATAGGTGTAATACACCAGTTCTCTTCCAAATCCAAACTAGGATTTTTTTCTTTAATTCTTTTCCAATACATGCTAATCTCACGTATGCTTCTTCTGGTGTTAGAAATTAGAACAATCCTTTTAAATCTGGTGATACATGTTAGTTAAATGTACCCTATCACTGTTTCGTCTTAAATCTGTCATTTTCAAGATGTTGTTCATGATGTGTCTGTGTGTTCTACAGATACATCTTAACTTGTGGTACTTGGAAAGAATGAATATAACAAGGTGTTCTTTGAGCTTTTCTGTTGCCCCGTGGTCACTGTCAAAGCTTGAAGTGGAGCCTGTGAAGGAGCAGTGCCTTTGCCTTGATGCCTGTATTTTAAGGAAGGTCTGTTCAGCCAGCTGCTGAAAGCTGCACAGTTAGTGTGCCATGTATTGTTTCTGATTTTTATTATTTTTTTTTTAATTATGGTAGTCTTGTTTACCTCTCTGCAATTTCCTAAGCTTTACTGTGATAATACGACTAATTTTAGTGACCAAACCTTCAGGGGTGTGCATAAGTAAGTGTTCCATAGAGGATAAAAATGGGAAATGTGTTCTCTTGGGCAGGTCAACAATTTGTTCCAGCTTTAGGTTCCTTCATCTTCCTATCTATTTGTTTACTTAGTGACTGATGTACTGAGAATTATTTATTCTAGCAGTCCATTTAGCAACTATGTTTTATTATTTGATAATAATCCAGAATTGCTGTTTTAAAAACATTTTCTTTTTTTCCCCTCTCCTGCTTACTAAAAAACATTTTTGGACTTTAATGTAGTACCTGACTTAGTTGGACCTCATCTCAAGTATATTGTGTCTTTCCAAATAGGAAGATTAAATGAGATTTCATTCAATGTCTTACACTGCAAGTTAGTTATTTCCTCTCCTGTGCTCAAAGCTCTGAAACCACCAGTATCTTTCTAAACAAACCTAAATTACACCTTTTCTTTCCTTTATAGAAATTATAGAAGTGCAAGTTTCCTACCTTTTTTCTTTTTTTTTTCATTTTAAGTGTCTATATTAATTTCTAAAAGATATTAGTTCTGCTATATGTGAACATCTATAGCATTGAAAGGATACCTCTGTTTTCTGTTAAACGTGAATGACATTTTACAGATGTTTATGTACTGAAGCTATAATATTGAGGTTCCCAGAGGCCAACATGGAGCTCCATGGAGCCTCTTCTGCTGCATCTGGTGGTTTGGTTGTCATTGCTGATTTTTCTTTTTCCTTTTTTTTTTTCCTCCTTAAGACAGGAGACCATTGAATGATAGTAGAATGTTTTATGGATATTCTTTCTGTGTTTGTGTATGGAAAAAGTCTTTACACTCTCTGTTAGGGTTACAAAGTTTACATGAAATATTTCCTCGAAATTAATGTCAGATATTCATCTGATGTATGTTGCATAAAAGGGCAAAGTAATTTGATAGAATATAAACCCCTTGTGTTCCAGCTTGTCCTCAGATATCAGAGGGGCTGGGGATGGCTAGGTTTAGCTTCTGTGCGATACCCAATTTGTCGCTATTAGTCTGGTTGTGTTCAGTGTATTTGCACTTTGCTGGCTCTGGATTCACTAGTAGCATGTTGCACTCCATGGTCTCATGCAGCCAGTAGCTGGTGGCATCCAATGAGAGGCTTGCAGCCAGCAATGTGAATAGTGCAGTTTATTGAAAGCAACAGAAGTACAGGTTCTTATTGATTGCCAGTGATAAATATACTGTCTGCAAATGCACATGCAAATCTACAGAATGTGTTAAGTTAAAAGGAGCAGCTCTAGAGAGATTTCTGAGTTTTCCCAGGGAATTACTCAAAAGCCCAGTTCTTAGCCAAAGGCTCCCCTATGGGGGTGGAAGAAAGGCTTAGCACGTCAACTGATTCCCAGGAGTCAGAGATGGTCTGCGATGGTATCTTCCCTGACTTGTCCACAATATTGTCTTCCCTAATGTCCCACTTCCTTTAGCCATTTTGATAGTATTTTTCACCCTCACAGTGGAGCTTGAGTGACTCTAGCCATATATACCTTTACTATTGTAAAATTCTTTTGCTTTGCTTTTAAATGTATAGATAAAGAAAAGTCAGGGCACAAGCTTATTGGGGGGTGGTCACACTTTAGAGGTGAGTAGTCTTTGGGATAGAGGTGTGTTTTGGTACTATAATGATATTATAATGAGCAAAGTTTGCACAAAGGACAGCACTTTGTCTGAAAGACAGATTTTTTTTTTTTTTTTTTTTTTTTTTTTTTCCCCCCCAGGGTGGCAAATACACAGTTTATGGTACTACAGAACAGATAAAGTTCCCATCTTCTGTGGTGAATCACAGAGCCTGGCAGCAGAGTCTTTACTCTGCCCACCCTCCATGCCGTTCTGCAGGCAATATTGTTCAGGGAACCACTGTGGAATGGATTCCTTGCATACCAGTTGCACTCTGCCTGAGAAGCTTCTTCAATATTATTTCTAAGAAATATATGAATAGTGCTGTACCTTTAATATGATTTTAATTTCTAAGTCACCTCTGGTAATTATTCCACAATGTACTACTACAATAAATCATACTCAGATCTTGAACTATCTGATACATTCCTTACATATCTTACTTTTCCACCATCTTGAATTTAATGTAGTCATTACATCCCTGGTAGGTAGGGAAGGCAACTTGATCTGAGCAGGAGTGAATTTGTTTTCCTTTAATACAGGTGCTGATCTTTCTATAAGGCATAAATACTGAGGTCTTCAGCCCAGAGTACCTAGTACAACTGAAGTTGTTTTAAGAAATGATAGATAGGGCTGTTTTATATTTAAATTGCATAGTTCTGGAAGCAGCATTTATTCTTTTTGGCTATGTTCAGATTGTCGAGTGGAAATGCGTTCAAGTTAAGTAAAAAGGGGCAAAGACATCTATATTTTGCAGAAGAATTGGAGAGCAGTTGTTTCATGCTGAAGGAAGACTTCGATTTAGGATTTAAAGGGGAGAACTACTACTGTTTTAAATTCTAAGCTTATGTATTTCCACCAGAAGAATCTTGCAGTGCTTTAGAGATTATTATGTGAGATATGTCTGTGAGATAGAAGGTATGAGAAGGGAGAACATTTCAAGTTATGTCCCAAAATATCTGTGGGCAAGCATACATGGTATCTAACTCTTTTCCTTATAATATTATATTAAGGAAATGGATACATAAGTTTTAACTACCTAAATTCTACTCTGTGTGAGAGTAACCTTCTGAAGTCCTAGAGGTAGCATCACTGTGTGAGAAATAAATCAAGTTGCTTAACAAATTATCTACCTGTGTTGCTGAACAAAGATGTAACTTTAAGAAAATGAAGTTATTTCTTCTATGACTAATCTTGATACTAACATGTGAATCTTGAGCTCTAGTTGTACATCCTCCTTTAGCTTTCTTACAAGAAAGAGATCATACTATGAAATGTTATATAGGAGCACCATATATTATATGATAGTTTAAAAATACATTGCTCAGCTACTTTAAATCTTGTGATACTAATATATTTCACTATAACGCTTACATAAAGTGTTTCAGAGTTTTAGTAGTATGGTCTGTATAACAGTGTAGAGGATGTATGTCTAAACTAGGAGAGACTTGAAAATGTCAGTTCATGCGAAAGAACATGTGAATTTCCCCAGAGAAGCTTTTTCTTTTACTAGGTTGAGTATTCATTTTTACTTTCAGTTTTGCAGTTTAGATAAACTTTCTCTGACCATATTTCAAAAACTCAGTCCATTTAGCAAGGGGAAGAACTAAAATAGATTAGAGTGGATGAATGCTATGTGATAGAACCTATATTTAATGTAGATGTTCAAAGGATTTTCTTTGGTATTGGAAACCAAGCTTATCCTGTGTACTGTAAACTCAGTAAGCCTGTTTTTTTTTTTTTTTTTTTTTTTAATAGAAGTTATGGAGAAGAATCACAATGGAAAAAGGGTAATGATGTTTTCCACACATCATTGACATTTTAAACATACATTCCCTGTATAAAATTTTAAGCAGTAAACAGATCAGGCTGGGCTTGGTAAGGGAAGCAAGATAAACTGGTTCTGTATGTACTTCTGGGATTGGAATGAATATTATTTTGAACATTAAACTATAGATTATTTCCCTGTCTGTTTGACTTTTAAGTCTTGGGCATGCTTTTAAAAGTTGGCCATTTAAACATGAGGAAATTAATCTACAGATATCTACCTTCATGTAGGGCTAAAGAAAATTCTACCAGTGGCAATGACTGTGAAAAATATCCATCAGCCAAATGTATGTTGAACTACTTTTGTGAAGTGATTCTGGCAATATGTGTGTGTTTGTTCTCTGATTTATCACTTGCTGTCTTATGTTCCTGCCTTTTTATAGGCAAACCTACATTAATGTCTGGCAGCTCCATTCTTTGTATTTCTGTTAAGAACTTAAAAAGCTTTCAATAAAGGTTTTCAGCTGACAATTCCTTGACAATCCAATTTCATAGCAGTACTGCCATTGCCGGTCTGACCTACTGGTAGCTGTTCCACAGAACCTTTGTTTTTCAAATGTTGTGGTTTGTGGGTTTTTTTTCTTTGCATAGAAATATTAACATCATGCTTGTCGTCATTGACTTTGATCCTTTTATAAGGTGCAAAATACCCAACTGCTTCCGTTGTTACGGGATTGTTGTGTAATGACTTCTCTTGGTGTTCCTACTTGCATGGGAATGGGTATGATTCAGAGTATGTACTACTCTGGGATTTGCTTTGAAATGCAAGTTCTTATTTGAAGAAAATCTGCCAGTGGAAGAAATTCATAGGTTTGGAAGATCTCGTGTGATACTTAAGTACTTGGAACAAGTAATAGGTTAGCAACAGGAAGCCCAGATCCTTATCCTGGCTGACGATCATGGAAGCTGTGGGATAGACAATACCCTGATCTTCTCAGGCACTCCAGATAAATTCAGGAAAGCATTGTATTGTTGCATGTGACTTTGAGATAAGAACAGTTATTACCTAATACATAAACAGTGAAAAATTAGGGGCTTTCTTATTAAATGGGATAATATTACATTTGGTCAGTGAACAGAAAGTTGTGTTTTATGTTCAGCTTCTGATGGATAGGTTTTGCCACGTATTTTATTTCTACTTGTATTTTACTTCTACTAATGCTAAAGAATTAAAGCTAAACTCTTAAAAACAAACAAACAAACACTCCAAAGCATTCCAGAAATCCCCAGCCTTCTACAGAAAAAGCCCCACAACTTGCTCAAAAGAACCTCTGCACCTCCATAGAAAGCAAATACAGCTTAAATGACTGACAGGAAATCAGAACTTTACCAAAAGCTGACAGTTTGTTAGTTTAATTTCTCAGGAAAAAGAAAACTAGACTTCTTTGAGGAAAGCATGAGGACAACCAAAACTACTTGCATATTTACCTAAAAAAGCCCCAACCAAAACCAATAAAACAAAACTATAGAAATATTAAATGGATTAGTTTTAAAGGATTTTTAATGCAAAAAAAAAAGTAGCTATGAGTTGACACTGATGTAGAGATGGCTTATTGCAAAATTGTACATTACTTTGTCCCTGCTTATACTTTTTTGGTGAAATTACGTTATTTGAACTGAACCAATGAAGCCATTAATGTGAAGCAGCTTGGGAATTAACTGTAAAGTATGATTTTAAATTATATGGAAGATAACCTCTTATCTTAAATAGCTCTTAGAACTTTGAAACTTCCTGGCAGGCAAAATTAATTCCTTTTTATATGTCAGGTTCTTACAAGTGTTCTGTCCAAAATGCCAAAAGATGATATGAATCTGCAATATGACAAGCTGTTTTCTCTGTGTGCATGCTTCCCCCCCGCCCCTTTCCTCTAGGTTATATTGTCTGTTCAGTTTCTGTATTTAAGCAACAACAACGAAGAGATACATATGTGATTGTTATAGTCCTAAAGGAAAAAGTCTTGTTGCTTTAAAAAGTGCAGTCTATACAGAGAAAGAAATGGGGTTTGTCTTCCCTACTCCTACAGTATTTTGTGTAAAATTAGGACTGTGTCCTACTAACTAACAAGTGTAACACAGCTGTCCAGTACCCAGTACCTCTCACCAGTTTGATGTAGGTGTGCATTTAACTGTTTCTAACTGTACTATTTTATTTTGCTTACATTTACATATCTCTGAGCTTCAAATTATTTTGGGGGTAAGAGATTGTTTTCATTGGGATAAGACAAATTCTTGCATATTAGGCTCCTATTCGGAGATTCAAGAAGGAAAGCTTCCTGTACTCTTTTTTTTCTCCCCCTGAATACTTGGGTGCTAACATAACTTGCTCTGTTTATGTAGCAGGTTTACTCCCACTTGAAATGGTGATGCGAGGTTTAAATTAGCAAGCTGGAGAAAATAGCAACAGTGCTTATTCGATGCACACTTAATGCTATGTCCAATATTGGCTCAAGGATGCAGTTACAGCCCTTGAGCTCAAGGAATGTTAACACTTACTGAAGAGCTGCAAACCAAGGTAGAGGCCACTTTGTGTAACCTGGACTACTGACTTGAAAAAGGCAAAACCTGCACCCTTTTCAGGCACTGCTGGGGCCTTTGCTGTTGAAAGCTGCTTTGGCAGTACCTGCAGTGCCAATGTTCTAAGAGGAGGAGTAGTTTTGCTTTTGGGGTGTTTTTGCGTTGTTTTGTCTTCCTACCAACGTGGTCGTGTTGCTGAGAAGCTGGGAGAAAGCATGGGTTCTGGGTGACATCACCACAGTAGTGCCACACCAGGGAGACTATTTCAGTGCCAGAAGGTTTATGGTGCAGCTTCTAGCCTTCTGGCACAGGAGCGCCTCCAGCTGCCTTCTCTGCCAGCGTGGTTGTGCCACTGGGCCGTTGTGCAGCATCCCTGACCACCGTTCCAACACAGCTGAACTTCTGCCTGTGCTGCAGTTGCCAGAGAAGCCACGCGCAGGTCCCCTCCTCCGTGTGCCGGGCGGCCTGGACAGCACCCAGGAACGAGTTACATCGACTCTGCTTTCGAGGCCAGCGTTACCAGCTCGCTGGCTTGGGCCGGGCCGGGCCGGCAGCCAGGGCGCCTGCGGAGGAGAGGGGCGGGGTGGGGGGCGATGGGCGCGGCCTGGCGCCGCCGCCGGCTGGGGGCGCTGCGGGCACAGGCCACGGTCCCTCGCCGCCAGGCGCGGTGGGGAGGAGACGGGCGCGGCGGCTTCGCTCAGATCCGTGCGGTTCCTGTAGCGGCAAGCCGGGGGACACCGCTCTTCCTCCCGGCCTCCTCAAAACCTGGGACTTGCCTTGGTAGCTTACGTGTTAGATGCAGGGGAGTCTTGTGTCCTCTCTGCGGCACCACGTAGGACTGGATGGGTTTGCTCTAGCAGGGTGGGACAGTCTGAAAAACGTTTCGGGTTACAGGACTGAAAGTTTGTAATGGACCTTCAGTCCCGTAACATGTACTTGTCTGCGAAGAGACTCATCAAATAATGAACGTTTGGGCTAGTCTATACTACATCTAGGCTCTCTTCTTAAGTGGTGCTTTTCCACTATATCGTCCGTTTCACAGTTGTCTGATACTGTCATTATTGCTAATTCTAATAATTGTCTAGAGGTGTGAACTCAGGGCACTTACAAGTAGTTCTTTCTCACATGGATCATTCTTTCACTGATTGTGTTGGATTTTTTCAGTGTTTCTCATTGTTATGACATTACTGAACCACCAGGTTCACTTGCTTCAACATAATTCCCATGTAGCTGCTCTTCCGGTGCACCCCACCAAGCAGCTTTGTTGTTTGTGTCCTGAAAGGTCTGATCCAAAGGAACGGTGCTCTGAGAAGTGCTGTTACTGTATGATCACTCACCAGGTCTCCCACTATGGTATTTCTGCCTGTTTTGTGATCTGTTCATATTCTCTTCTGTTGCAAAGTCCTGCTGATAAGGATTCCTGTTAGTGAGGGATGTGGAGCTTGACTGTTACCTTCTTGCTGTGGCAGGGGAAGCCCAAGTCACCTCAACGGGCACTGCAGTGCAAAACTGGAGTTGTCCTCTGAGTAATAAAGCGGAATACACAGGGAAAGAAATCAAAGGACTGTAATACAAACAACATTTCTATATAAGCTTGAGTCTCCCACTTTTTAGTTGGAGTTCCAGAATGTGTTAAAATTTATCAAATAAGGCTTTCTGTAGACTGTTTTAGTTTCAGTTAAAGATAAATTTGAGTATAATAATTTTAAGACTTCTCATATGTTTTACCCTACCAGATTATCTGTAAAGTTTTCTCACATTATATAAGAACTACATTTGTACATTGTACTGTTTAAGGAAGATGGTGAGAGCAAGTGTAAGAGGGGAGTGAGTGTGTGTGGAAATGACATAGGCAGAGACATAAACTTTGTATCTTAACTTTATTATTTACAGAATGCTGCTTTCATAGAATATAATGGAAGTATGGAA
>JANHGN010019463.1:24442-106090 GCA_024605025.1 Megaceryle maxima | reverse complement strand
TTGGCCTTCCTGGCCACACGGGCACATTGCTGTCCCATGGAGAGCTTGTTGTCCACTGGGACTGCCAGGTCCCTCTTCATGGGGCTGCTCTCCAGCAGATCACCTCCCAGTCTATACTGGTGTACTTTATTATTCTTTACCAGATGCAGGACTCTGCACTTGCCCCTGTTAAACCTCATCAGGTTCTGCTCTGCCCAGCTCTCCAGTCTGTCCAAGTCTCACTGAATGGCCGCACAGCCTTCAGGTGGATCAGCCAAACCTCCCAGCTTCGTGTCATCAGCAAACTTGCTGAGCAGACACTCTGTCCCATCATCAGTGTCATGGATAAAGATGGTGAACAGGACTGGTCCCAGCACTGATCCCTGGGGTCTCCACCAGTTACAGCTCTCCAGCTGGACTTGGCACCATTGACCACCACTCTTTGGCCTCTACTGTCCAACCAGTTCTTAATCCATCTTACTATCTGCTCTTCTAACCCACACTTCCTGAGCTTCTTCACAAGGATGTTATGGGAGACTGTGTCAAAATTGTGATTTGTTGTTTGTTTTTTTTTTTTCTTTCCACAGAGTGAGTCATAATGTGACTTGGTATTGCATGCTTTAGCATCAAGTATGTCCTTGTAATAATAATATTACATTGTTACTATTTACCTAATTTTGGTAGAAAAATAGAGAATTAAATGTTCACTGTCTTGGCAACTAGTCCTGTTTGGGGTGACACTAAACTGATTTGTTCACCTGGTCAATTAGTCTATGTAAATACTTACTTGTGTTCCCTCCTTTGCTCGTACAGTAGGACTGCACCTGGCTTTTAGGATCGAAAGGGGACCTTTTTATCTTCATGCTTATTATTTTGATGTTTACTTTTTCACCCCTCACAGATACAAATAGTCCATCTGGAAAGGAAGGAAAGCCTATAGAAAATGGAGTCCTTGTGAATGAAGCCCCTGGAAAGCTGATGCACAGGTATGTAGTCTCTCCCCACTCCCCTTCTCCCCCCTCCCCCCCCTTTTCTTCTGCAGTTGATTGCTGTCAGATGGGATGGAGTGCTAAATGGACCTTTAGTCTAACTTGGTACAGCTGCTGTTGTGCTTGAGAGAGGCCACTGTGATTCTATTGTTCCCAAATCAGTCTCATAGTCTAGCTCTTATGGTGCTCTAGGGATACTGTATTACTGGAAGCTAATGAGTACCTGGGAGCACCATTGCCTGTTTTGATGCCAGTGTGGGTACCCCTCTGCAGTCCAGCAGCTGCACCATGCATGATGGCAGGGGTTTGTAAAGGCTGGTGTTGATGATCACTAAGCATTTTTCTTCTGGAGTTTGATTGCTTAACCAAGATGACTTTGGCTAGCCTCTTACTTGTATGCGAAGATGGATACTTGAGAGCTGAATGCCATCAGGAAGGTTTAGGAGTGTACTGTGAGGGCAGGAGGGAAGCACTAGTAACCACTGGCCTGATGGTGACTGGTTAGGAGATTGATTATCACCAGAGTAACTGAAGTTGCTGACTTGGAGCTGTGGACTGCTGAAGTCTGTTTATGAAGTGAACATCTGGCCTGTATCATGCCAAGACTGAAGAGTAAATGTCTTCAAACAGGCAACTCAGCAACTCTTCAACGTACAGTAGAGACACTGGGAAGTCACAGCACCAGAGCAGCACAGCAGAGCTGCAGAAGCCACTTGCTGAAAAGAATTCCTGGAAACTGACTGAGGCTGACACAGCAAAGACCGGACGGGTAAGGTCTCCCATTCCTGCTTCTTTTTGATTTCAGAAAAATCCTCAGGCTTCAGGAGAAAATGGCTTCCAAAGACCATGTAACAGGAATGAGAAAGGGCTGAGTGGGTTCTTGGACTTGCTGCTTTTTGTGTTGCTGTGCCTTCTGCTCTGAAAGCTGAGCCTCAGGTTTGCAAGCAGAAAGAGTGCTGACATCAAAGCTTTTGTTTAACATGATGGGTGTGACCACATCAGAGTCTAAAAGAAGAAATTGAAACCTTGTAGCTATTTCTTTGAGAGATTGTGACAAATTAGGTGACCTAATAAAACCTTCTCTTCAGTGTAAGGAGCTGGAACTAGCTGAGATAAATTTAAGCCAAGTTTCTGCTGTAGACACAAGTACCTAATACCAGGATACCCAGGGCTTTCTGAGAAAACTGAAAGTGAGGTTCCTGGGAAAATGGCAGTTACACCTCCTAGCAGTGTTGCTTGAATCCTCTGGTTAAAGATAGATCATAGGATACAGGCCATGTGATGCAAGGATTTAGTTAAAGGCAATATAATTTTGTGGTAAAAAGAGAAAGCCAAAAGCTGAAGCTCTTCAGTGAGGTTTTTGACTCTGCCACTGATGCTCTTTGTTACTTCAGGCAATTCTCTCCCTACCCTTCCCTTTCCCTGGAAGACAAGGGAAAGATGATGTGTGCCTGCCCTGAAAGAGATGTTGAGTTTGGCAGGTCTCCATAAAATGCTTTGCAGCTTATGTTCCCAAGCAGTGTCTCTCTAGAGTGCAACTGTTCTGTTTTTCTGGCCTGATGCAAGTATATTGACTTTATAAATAGAGGTTGAAGAAGGGGGAATTGCTGGTTTAGAAATTTAATCTTCAAAATGACTTTTTTTTTTTTTTTTCCCTGTCTTCAGGTAAAGGCAACAGTGTACTGGGACTACATGAAAGCCATTGGACTCTTTATCTCTTTCTTGAGCATTTTCCTCTTTATGTGTAATCATGTAGCCTCCCTAGCTTCCAACTACTGGCTAAGTTTATGGACAGATGATCCTGTTATCAATGGGACACAGCAGTACACAAATGTCAGACTGGGCGTGTATGGAGCACTGGGAATTTCTCAAGGTTTGCTTGGTCTTACCTATTTTAAGATTATCAGGTTCAGAATGTTTCTAATGCTCTTGGTGAGCTTGTATCCCCAGAACTGATAAGTGTGGGTTTTGTTTTTTCTTTTGTAGAATGATGAAAAACGTGAGTGAATAAAAACAACAAGCAAACCAACTTATAAAATTTATCAGTTAGTGAATATGATTTTCTTTTGCTTGTATGAAAAAAAGGAAAAGAGCTTTGCTGGGTCTGATGAGCCAGCAGTTGGTGACAAATCGTTTGACCCAGGAAATGGCTCCTTTGCCTGTAAACAACCCATGCTAACATGGTTTACAGGGACAATTTGTCATAGGAAGCCATGGCTCTGCTGCCTCCTGTGCAGCCATAGCCTTGCTGAGCTGTGTAAACTGGTGTTTCCTCTGACTGTTTCCAAGGCACCACAGGGAGGCCAGCCCAGCAGCTTTTTATGGGTCCTCTTTATGGTCAATGTTTGTTTGCTATGAAACCTAACACACTGAATAGCCCACTTCAGAACTGCCATAAAAATCCTTCCATAAAACTATATGCCATGTTAAAATCCAGTAGTCTGTACTCAAAGACAGTGCTTGAATATTACACACAATTTGTAGTGGAGAAGCAACTCCTTCCATGAGAGAAATACGATGTTTTCACAAGAATTTTTTTTTAATTGCTTTATGTAGACTCTGCAATTACTTTTTAGTGAACTTCAGATCTCAGGATTATTGTACTAGAGATGTGCTAATGCTAAGTGGTAACAAAATGGAGGATAATGTTTTGTGTGAGTGGTGGAAGCAGTTAAAAAAAAATTAATCTTCTTTTCTAGGTACTTCTGTGTTTGGCTACTCAATGGTTGTGTCAATAGGGGGAGTATTTGCTTCGCGACACCTGCACCTTAACCTGCTGCACAATGTCCTCAGGTCTCCAATGAGTTTCTTTGAACGTACACCCAGTGGAAATCTGGTGAACCGTTTCTCTAAGGAGATAGATACCATTGACTCCACCATTCCACCAATCATCAAGATGTTCATGGGCTCAACATTTAATGTGATTGGGGCTTGTATCATTATTCTGCTGGCCACACCTATAGCTGCTGTCATTATTCCACCTCTGGGACTTGTCTACTTGTTTGTGCAGGTAGGGGGTTTTGCCTGGGGACACCGGGACTGGCAGTTACTCATCCTCTGTTACTTAAGACAGTTCTTTTCTGACTCTGCACCAGGATGGATTTTAATGTGTTTTGACTTGAGTCATGCTTGACTGACTGTGCTTTGCATGGTTTATTGATTAGCTGATGTTAGCTTCTGTTGTCCAGTGCAGAATGGCTTCTGTGCAGAAGTTAATCCTTTAATACCTAAGCAGATTTTGTAAAAATGCCATTAAGATTCCGAGTCAAATTTTGTATAGCTTGTGGCTCAGAGCCCAAATATGGAAAATGTACTGGCTTTTCTAAAACTTACTTCCAAACAAAAGAGTAGCCTTTAGAGGGGTATGTTTGCATTGTTGCTGCTTTGTTAGACTGTTGTTTACAGAGCAAGAGAAACGACGGCAGCCTTTCATTGCTGGCTTGCGTCAGCAGGGTGTGCTTGCTTCACTCTTGCTTTACTCTTAGAACTAAATCTAGTAGTGCCAGTACAGATTGGAGAGAAGAAGCTTGGTTTTGGCTATTTACTTTTGAATTGGTGACTATAAGGCTCTGTTAGTAAACCTTAAAGGTGGTGATGCATGTGTTTTATACTCTTGAACTAAAGTTGTGGAGAAGAGAAAGAGAAGAAAAATTCTATTGCATGAGATTATTTAATTGGCCTTTGTTTAAAGATAGCAGAGTGTATGTAATGGTGTTTTTGGACCCAAAAGCATTGGAGAAGGCCTGTATTCCCACATGCAAGCTGAATCTCTGTAACTAGCAGCCTAAATGGCAGGAAACTCCTTTTATGCTTCCCATTGTCTTTTCAGCCACAGTCTGGATCTAACCATAATTCTTATGCTCTGATTTACAGAGATTTTATGTGGCCACTTCTCGCCAGCTGAAACGCCTTGAGTCTGTCAGTCGTTCTCCTATATATTCTCACTTCAATGAGACCCTCCTGGGAGTCAGTGTCATTCGAGCCTTTGAGGAGCAGAAACGTTTCATAAAGCAGAATGACATGAAAGTGGATGAAAATCAGAAAGCTTACTATCCAAGCATCGTTGCAAACAGGTAACTGTGGGCTGAAATGCGAAAGGCAGTTACACAGGGAGCATGTGGTTCTGCTCCCCATGCCCCTTCTCAATCACAGCACCCATGTCCATTACTAACATTTAAAAAAACCAAGACATGTGACAGAATGTTGTTTGGCCACGTTCCTAACTGTGGGTGAACTGCCAGAAAGATGCATTACATTTTTCTGTCTTGCAGGTGGCTGGCTGTCCGTCTGGAGTACGTGGGGAACTGTATTGTTCTCTTTGCAGCGTTGTTTGCAGTGATTGCTCGGAACAAACTCAGTGCAGGACTGGTTGGCCTCTCAGTGTCTTACTCACTGCAGGTAACTTTGCATCAGAACATTGCTACAGCTTTGGACGGAAAACTAATATAAGGAACATAGGAAGAGAATACTAACTACAAATAGCATCTGGAAAGATGCTGGGAAGTTCCTTCTGTGCCTTGCCAGTGTGAGGGGATGTGGCTAAGATGACTCATCCCCTGCATGTCGAAGGCATCTGGACTTTTCTCCTGTCCAGCACTGATTAATCAAGATCTTGTCTGTGTTTGTGTTCCATGAATTTTCAGTGCTTAAGTTGTTTTGCATTTGTCTATTGCAGGTACTTATTTAGTATAAACTGCTTCTAGACTTCTTTTCTTTTCTTTTTGCAGATTACAGCATACTTAAACTGGCTGGTTCGAATGTCCTCTGAGCTGGAAACCAACATTGTTGCTGTTGAAAGAGTCAAAGAATATGCTGAAATGGAGAAGGAGGTACATTGAGTTGTCCTCCACAGCTGTAGAAGTCAGTGCCCTGTTCTGAGGTCTCGCCCACAGCCTGGCTGAACGGCTTGGGGAGTGCAGCTGGGCATGTCCACTGAGCTGAGGGGTGCAGTAGAGTTTAGTGCTGTCAGTGCCCTCCCTCTTGGGATGAGCTGTGTCATAGTGGGTAGTTCCTGTGGGTGCTCTTGAGGTATAGCCACTGATACCTACACAGTGTTATTTAGGAGATGAGGTGTTCTGCCCTGGGCTAAGCAGTGGAGCTATACAAATGTTTTGGTTTCCTAAACGCTTAACTTTTTTTTTTTTTTTTTTTAAATATGTGTTTCTCATTTTGCTCTCACTGTGGGGATTAAAGAGGTTTTACTTTTTTTTTTTGATTCAAATCCCCTAACATTCATCTGCAGTTGTGCCCTTTTTTGCTACAGGCCAGAGTTTCTCATGGCTTTTTTGTCATCTCTGTCACTTGAACCTGATTTGAGTCACTATTTTTGTAGCCAAACCTTATGAAGACCCTTCCTAGATTATTTTTTTTCTCCTCCGGTTCCGATAGCAGACCAGTGTGTTTATACAGTTAAAAGTCTTTTTGCTTGATGCTGGCAGTGAATGCAGGGGGGTATGTTCCCTCCTCTCCCACATCTGTGGGAGGCTGAGACAGCAGCTGTTTACTAGCTTGTTAATATTTTAGTGCTTAGGTCTCAGTTAAACTGCTTCCAATTGTATGTCTGGCTTACCTAATGGTTTTCTTCCTCTTATGTGAGGTTATCTGAATACATTCTGCCTGTATGATTCTTCCATTTGTAAGAGGAAAGTTTATCCACCAAGTGGGACTTGTGATAGTAAAGCCCTTGGTTATATATATACCATCCCCATCTACCTTGGGGCAGCTCTTTCCCTCATCTCATCCCAGTTCCTTTTGCAAGTTACATACTAACAAGAATTTTTCTTGAATGTTCTCCTTGAATCCTATGAGTCCATGTCCAGTTGAAGGAAGAATTGATCAGATATGTTTGCTTGGTTCTTTCAGGCTGAATGGAGTATTGAACAAACTGCCCCAGCGAGTACCTGGCCCCAGGAGGGGAAGGTTGAGTTCCGAGGCTATGGTTTACGCTACCGTGAAGACTTGGATCTGGTTCTGAAAAACATAAATGTTACCATTAATGGGGGTGAGAAGGTAATGAATCTGAATTTATAGTAGCGTGTTACTGTTTGTAAGTCTGCATGTATAAGCCAGAGAGAGGTCTAAGCCTGTTCTGCAGTGTGTCTTGTGTCCTTAAGAACTGGAAGACTTATGTAACAGGCAGATGTAGTGGGCTATTACCTTTTCCAAGGTGTGTTCTTCATCCTGCAGTAAAGATACACTATTGCATGGGCTTGAGGTCTCTTTTTGTCTGGTTTCACGAAGAGGTGAGGTGTGCGTGCTCTCTTCTCTCCCCTTCCCAGGAATCTTGCTAATTTCTTTGCTGTGAGCAAAGAGGAGTACAGGTTGCAGAGGATTAAGTTAATTAGTCTCAAGAAAATGAGCAGTGTACTAAGTAGAGGCGGGGAAACCCTGATCTAGTGAGGCAGAATTTGCAAGGTGAGACTCTGCAGGAAAAATGGAACTTTGGAATAGATTCTCTCGGTCTGGCCAAATTGATGGTGATGTAGGTATGTGTCTCTCCTACTACTTTCTTGCACATGCACTCGTGCGCATCCTGACACAGTCCTGTGTGGGTTCTCTGATGTCTAATAATAGTGTGATCTTGCATGGCAGCATAAAAAGTAGCTGCAAGACATATCTACTGCTTCCTTATTTGTGGTATCAAAAAACACATTTGCATGCTTTCTACTTACAGATATGGGCAGAATACTACTTCAAGAGTGGTTAGAAAGGGCAGGTAGCAAGAGATTTATCAACCAACCACAGTAGCAATCTTTATAGTTGTTTAAAAGAAAAGAGTTGGTGAAGACTTCTGTCTATCTTGGAAGCAAAACATACTGTATGAAACCAAGTGCTTTTGGTATATTTTTGTTATAAATTCAGACAGGATAAATGTCAAGTCAGCAATTATAACTGTGAAGCATGAACCAAACCAAGGATTAGGGAAACCATGGCCTGGTCTACCCAATTCTGCCTGCCTTTCTAGAAAAATGCAAAATTTCTGTGATTGGATTGCAAATTTTGACTGCCCTTTTCTTTTTTTTTTATATATATATCCAATGATTTTTCTTCCTTTTTGATCACCCTCAATTTATTATGCTGTTTTGGGGTGTTGATATCCCAGCAATACGATTACCTTCCACAAATGTGCTCATTTCAAGCAGATGCTTTGAAAAGCTTTAACTCTTCCCCAGAGCAAGTTGTTCCTGTATTTCTTCCCAACAGATTGGAATAGTTGGAAGAACAGGAGCTGGAAAATCCTCACTTACTCTAGGTTTGTTTCGGATTAATGAAGCAGCTGAAGGAGAAATTATTATTGATGGAATTAATATTGCGAAGATAGGACTCCATGACTTGAGATTCAAGATCACCATCATCCCTCAGGTAGGTGCTAAATCCTGCCATTACCAGAACTCATTAACAATGCTGTTTCTGTAATGTACTGAGGAGAATATCTCAGCAGGTTCTTTCATTGACTTGAAACCAAGGTTTTTTCCTAGACTGGCTTTGATTTACTTGTGCTGGATAACAAGCAGGAGCTTAGCTATGGCCAAATTGGGATGTCAAAGCAAAACATTTGGACTCATGGGCTTGTCAGCACCCCATGCTGACCGCTTCAGTGCTACAGACAGCTGAGCCTGAGTGGGGAGGTCTGATCCCAGCTGAACACCTGATTGGGTCCTTAGTTAACTGGGACCGTTGCTCTTTTGGCCAGTAGAGAAGTAAAGTCTGAGTATTTCTGCTTGTGGAGAGGCCTCAGACAAGTTTTTCTAGAGATCAGTTTCCACTTTCATTTTAGTTCCATTCTTAGAAACAGAATGTAGTTACTGCATAGTCTAGTTGTGAGGGTTTGGGATTTTACATTGCTGTTTCAGACCTGATACGCTGTCTTTAGGCCTTTACACAAAACATTGTGACTTTGGCAGGATCTGGTGAGTGAGGGACTAGTACTTTTCAGTCAGAGAAGCCTGTATGTAACCATCGCAATCTAGCCCAGCAACTGTGGGTTTGAGAGTCCAAAACATTTGGAAAATGGGCTTTAGAAGCATTGGACTTAACAGTTTCAAGTCTTTTTGTTCTTACTGGATGACCTTTATTACCTGCCTGTTCTAATTCAAACTAAGACTGTAAAATGTGTTTATATAAATCTGTTGCATCACGCTGGCAAAAGAAAGTGAGCGTGCTGTAAGAGGTTTCCTGCGCGACTACTTTTGGAAATCCGGGGGGATTTTGCTTTCTGCTTTTGATCACTTCAGTCTGACACTACAAGGTCAAAAGTATTTTCAAAGTAGTATTTCTCCATGTCCAAGAAAAGAAAAAGCATTCATTTCACTAATGATGCAGCTTCAGACTTCTGAAATATTTACAGATGATGTAATTCACAAAGAAGTGGCAAAGTGACCTTGCAGTCCCTGCTGACAGATGGCTGGGCAGGGAGTGCCTCTTCTTTAGATTAGTAACCTACAATTTGGGTGGTTTTTTCCTTTTATTTTTGTTGGGGTTTTTTGTTTGTTTTGTTTTAAAAAGCTTCTGGATTAATGAGTTAGTGACTCATGGAAGGGTCTGGAGTCCCAGAGTCTGCAGAGGGCAGGCTTCCAAGAGGAATAAGGATGAGGGAGAATATCTTGCTGTTGCAGGAAAAAATGAGGCCTCTCTCCTACATTCAGTAGATTAGATTGCTTGCAACTGCATCTGGATGTGTTTTCCTTTCATGATCTAAATATTTTGGAGCACTTGCCGTGTTCTTTGTATATTGTCAATTACCTCTTTCTGTGACTAGGATCCAATATTGTTTTCTGGCTCTCTGCGTATGAATCTTGATCCTTTTGATCAACACTCTGATGAAGACATTTGGAGATCTTTGGAATTGGCTCACCTGAAAAACTTTGTATCATCCCTTCCTGATAAACTTAATCATGAGTGTGCTGAAGGTGGAGAGAACCTCAGGTATGTCAAAGAACCATGCATGTGAAAATTGCCTTAAGAACTAAATGAGAACTGAGTGGTGTGTTTGTGCCTTTCCTTCTGCAACTAGACTTTCCACTTCCAGAAACCTTACAGCTCACCTGGGACAATATGTAGACAGACCTTAGCAACAGCAATGCAGTGTGGGGCTTTTTCCATCCCCGTATGGGCATTTGGGGAGGGAGTCGGAGAAATGTGATGAGGGAATTGACCAACTATGTTTTATTCAACATGTTTCAAACTCAAGTTTGGGAATTTTAAAAGCTTTTAAAAATGCTCAGGATGCAGCAAGGTTTGACAGCTTGGGCAGCCTTGGTAGCAGCAGCTTGCTGTTTGTAGCAGGTGCTCTGAACTTACCATGGCTCTTGCCTAAAAGATGCAGTATTCCTAAGGAAGCTGTTAGCTTGTTCTTGCACCGTAACAGGGACATGTTCAGCCTGTAGAAATCATTTAAATTCCCCTTCTCAACACTGCATTCAGTGCATCAGCCTGATGCAGTTCTGCTGAAACCATTTGTAGTGTATTCTCTTCATATGTTGCCCTGACTTCATTGTCGGGGGAATGTAGTTTTAGATGCTGTTAGGTACTCTGCAGTGAAGAAGTAAGACTGACCTTATCTATTTTGATGTGTTCTTAGCACCTACATTTTAGAGGAGTTCTTAGATGGAATTACTGGGCTTCAAGATGAATGCTGCAAACTTGTTCTGACTTTTTTTCCCCCCCCACCTGCCCTCCCATCCCATCTGCATAGTGTGGGACAGCGCCAGCTGGTGTGCCTGGCACGAGCTCTGCTCAGGAAGTCCAAAATCCTGGTTCTAGATGAAGCCACAGCTGCTGTTGATCTTGAAACGGATAAGCTTATACAGTCAACAATAAAGTCTCAGTTTGAAGAATGTACTGTATTAACTATAGCACATCGTTTGAACACAATCATGGACTACACAAGGTAAAGTAATACCACTTTTATCTTGAAGAATGCCATGTGTGACCTACATAGTTTGTACTAAAATGAGTATCTTTGCCTAAGCTAAATGTTTACCAGGGCATTTTTAGGCACCTCTCTGCATAGCTGCTGGAATTGCTGTTTTGCTGGGTGATGTGTGTGTGTGTGTGTGTGTGTTCTGGCTCCCAGTGTCTGTGCTTGCCCTGAGGAGCTGCTCTCATCTCTCTATTGCACTGCTGTCATGCTGTTCCTGCCCAGGCAAACCAGGAGGAGAAGCTAGACCGGGATAGGAGTCTATTCCTGGGTCTTGCCCTAATTTAGGCACAGCTGGAAGAGGTATTGGAGCTTTAGGGAACTCATACCCTGAACTGGGCACAGACAGCATAAGGAACCAAAGGGGCAGGTCCTGCACTTGTCTGAAGTTTATTCGCTGTTTCTCTTTGTGCCACTTCTGGTTATAGTTCATACAGCCAGCCTCATCCTCACCTGCTTCTTAAGGTGTGGTTGAGGGCAGAGTTGTCTCATAATTGCAGTTTTAAGCTCTCCTCTCCTTTTTTCACAGAATGGCAGAGAGCAAAGTGTCCAGTGATTTTTGTAGAGTTCTCTTTGCTGTCAATAGGGAAAGAAAAGAGACAGGAGTATTAGCTGTGCCAGGCCCATTCAGCCATGGCAGTGGGTAACACTGCATGGCAGCACCTGCTCAGGGCTTAGCGAGCATCTCTCTAGTGCCTGGCCAGTTAGCAGAGGTAGCTGAGGGCAACGTTTTAACAGCGGGCTGACTAGTGATTGTGGCAACTTCCTTTGTAAACTTACAACATCCAGTTGCATGTTTGTTTTGCATAAGCTATGTCTGCATTTGCATTTTGTCAGCAGAAGCTGTCTAACAGCCGTTGATGTGGTGCAGTATTCTGGGAAGGTTATCTCAGATCTTGCAAGGTCTTAGGGATTCCCACCTTGCCAAGAAGTGCCGCCATCTAGTTTCTGGCGAGTTCAAAGCATAGTCAGAAGTCTCATGGCTGCCTGCAAATTCCTGGGTAAATATATGCTATGTGGAAAAATAGACCAGTCAGACCATCTGCAATGAGATGAGGAAGGACAGAGTTGAGAACTCTGTCCATTCATTCCTACAGTCTGGACTGTCTTCACTTGTATACAATAGCTGTGCTACAGTCAGTGTCTGTGCACACACAGCTGTGTTCATTTCCCTTTTGTGACACTTTTTTTTTTTTTTTCTTCCCTGTTTTACAGAGTTTTGGTCCTGGACAGAGGAGAAGTGGTGGAGTGTGGTAGCCCAGACCACCTACTTGAGGAAAAAGGCATTTTCTATAGCATGGCCAAAGATTCAGGTTTGGTGTAGCATTTGAACTTGGTTAGTTCCTGTGGGGAAGTGGAAAGTGACACATTCAGAGAACTGTAACTTCCCCTGAGCTGGTGTGAACTGTACAGTGCAGTTTCAGCCATAGTGAAGTCAGACAGAGAGCATGGCAATGGAAGTAACATAAAAATGCAATTATTTTTTTTTTTTATCCTTAGTATTGACTTTAGCCAGCTTTAGGAGAAGCACACACACGGCAAAACACTCCAGAGGCTTTTATTTTTTGCCTGAAACCTGTCATTATATGCTGAAATGTAAGGCAGAGTGATTCATCAGAGAAGTTCAGAAGAGCTTTTTCTTTTCATCTGCTTTTAAGTTCTTTTTTCTTTAAAACATTTTTGCAAATGCTAGTTATTTGCTTGTTTACTGATTCCTCATTTCATGAGCCATCTATCGTGGGATGCACTTGGAACATTTTGTGGCATATAGAACTATAGTCCAAAGATTTTTCTTCTTGTGAAACATGTGTGCCAGACTTTCTTGTCATGGCATTTACTGTTACATGGTTAATGCTTTTATGCATTGTCCTAAAGATTTCACCTGTTTACAGCATACAGCAGCAAGTTCACTATAGTATGTCAGGAGTGCCGATGTGAAAAAGTATCGTCAACTTCGGAGCACCATGTAAGCACATCTAGAATGACAATCACTCCAAAACCAAACCAGTGCAGCAATTGGTGTGTTGCAGTATGCAGTAACTGGTCTTATACCCAGTTCACTCTGGAATTCTGACTTGGGTGGTAAACCCTGGTTACACCTGTGGTGCTAGGCTGAGAAATGAGGATTTGCCTGAGCGGAGGTGGCAGGCTCGGTGTGACATTGATTGTAATACCCTTGGCTTTGGCAGTACTGTGTTTTAATAGAAGCTCTGCCACATCCAGGACCATTAGCCTTACATTAAAGAAGCATGCCCTTCCTGCTGCTGCTGTTGACTCTAAAACTTTGTGGGAAACTGTTCTGTTACAGTTTTTAAAAAAAAAAAAAAAGTAAGTTTTACTGTTTTTAAAGTTGTCAGGGGGTCTTACAATTCAATTAGCAATGGAGTCTGGTTTTCAAGATCCATGTTGAATGTTCAGTTGTCTGTGGGAAGGAAAAAGTTGCTTTTCTCATGTTCTGATTAGTCTTATTTTAAAGGAAAATGCTGGAAGAAGACAAACTTAAGTCAGAAGGACACAAATACTCAGCGCACTGAGAATGTGGACTTCTGTGAATGATATTGCTGACCTTATACTAGACAATTGTCTTCTTTACAGTAAAGCTATTTATTGGGTTTTTTTTGTAAATTATGACTCTCTGAAATTGAATAGACTGAAATTTTCTTTGGTATTTTTTGTAATGACTATACAAATATTTGCAAAGAACTTGCAGTAAAAAATTATTTGAAACATAACATGATGTGTCATTTTTTGCTTTGCATTTGACAAAAGGTTAGCTTGGTCAGGTCAGGTTTTTGCCTTGCAGATAGAAATTTCTGGTACTGCTTCTGGGCCTGAAGTCTGGGTGGTGTTAGAGTGGGTAAGAAATCTTGAATGCAAATAACTGAGTGCTGCTGGGGCTGGATCACATCTATGGTTTCTCTTGTAATTGAAGTACTGCAGTTTCTTGAGTAGACCAAGTTATGACAATGGATCGGTAAAGCAGGATTCAGCAGTTCTGTGGACCTGTGTCTTACCCATGGTGTCTATGGCCTATTTCTGCTATGTTTCCTTGGCAGTTTGATGTTCATTTTCTCCTTGGAAATGAGTAATTTGGGAGTCAGGTGGAGGAGTGGTGGGTTTTGGTTTTCCAAATAACCTGACATGCAGCATTGTGATGAAGAGAATGGTGGAAAGATTGGAGCAAATGGTTACTAAAGAACACAGTATAAAGCAGAGAAATGAGCTTGTTGGGTGTGGTGCATGGCTGGTATTTTACTCAGCTGCATTGAAATGGAGAGGGATCTATCTGCAGAGGATACCCAGAGGAGGAACTGTGAACCATGTGACCTTTCCTGCTTGGGGACAGTCATCTTCTAGGAAGACTTTGTGATCCTTTCCCTTCCACCCCCTCCTAAGAAAGCCCTGGGAAGGAAAGGGGAGGGAGGTTGCTGGCACTGGATGACCAGACAGCAAAGCCCTTGTGCTTACTAGTTAGCACCAGCACCTGCCTCAGGGAAGAGCTGCAGAGAACACTCAGTGAAGAACTTCAGACAGGACTTCAAATACCTTTGAAAAGTCTTGTGGGGTTAGTGTAGGTTGTTACTAAGATGGGGACTCTGCAAGAACTGGGCAGGTTTGTGATTGAATTCAAAGGAAGCTGTATTGCTCAAGTTCTTACTTTGGTGGAAACTGATTTCAGATTTGAGGAAATGGTGGAAATTGTGTTTTCCATTGCACACTGATTAACAAGCCCTAGAAAGAGAGATTTAAAGAGATTTAGAAGCCTTAACATATTCATGTGAATAAGTCCTTTGAAAAAAATGGAACTGCACTTAGGAGCATGGTTTGTTTGAAATACAGAACTTGCAGAATTATGCTTCTGCAGTGTAAAATGCTTGTAGTGGAGTTAACTGTGCAGGAATGACTGCATTTGAAGTCTCAAACTGGGTGCACTGGAAAGTTGTCACTGCAGTGTTCTCTGTCCTGTTCATGAACTGTTTGTGATAAATTGGGGAACTGCGTGTCCAAGGTGCTGTATTTTGCAGGATAACCTTTTGAAAAGTGCAGCAGGGGATCAGAAGACCACTCTTTGTGTGCTTCAGTCTTGTTCTCTTTCAGTTATGTGGTTATTAATATGCACCACTGTGTTCTCCCAGTTTTGTGTATTTATACTCCAGCACAAACTGTTCTGCCCCAGCTCTGGAGTAGATACACTGCTGTTTGCCCCAGTGCTTTGTGGTGTTGCTGCATTGATTAACGATCCTGATTGCAAGTGTTTGTCCTCATAAAAATGATGAATTTCTCTTGTCTGGAAGTACTTGAACAAAATTGTATTATGCATGCTGAGGATCCATCTGAACAAACCTTTATTGTGCACAGAGCTGCCAACAAATGCAGCTTTCTTCCTACAGAACCCGAGTAAGAGCAGCGTCATGTAGGTACTTGGGGGTACCTTGAGGTAGAGGCCTTGTTTCAGCTAGGGAAGAGAGGGCTGTGTACAGATCCCTGCATGCAGTGGTACTGGGACCAGCTGCAGAAAATCATACAACTTGCTGCAAGGTAAGGTATTAAACTCTGGCATTAAATCCAGTAGATTTTTCTGATTTAATCTATTTTCATTTTTGTGTGTGTTGGATGGGTAATGTTACAGCTCAGGGTCCTGAGCCTCTTGATGGGGGGGAGGGGGAGCACTGGTAAATTCAGGAGTGTGACACTGAATTCCAGCAGCTGAGCTCAGTCACACAGCAGACACCTATTTTCTTTGAATGCCTTGATGTCATGCATTTTCCTCTATGCTAATGCCAGCTCTGAAAGACACCATCTGGGACAGGAGGTGAGAACTAGACTGGGAGTGTGTACTCCACTGCGCAGCTTTGTCCTTGGGAAGGATGTGAGCTGGGCACCTCACTCCAGCTGCTGCAGAGCAAGGTTTCTCTGGAGTGTAATGTGGCATGGCCTGAGTTCATCCTCTTCTCATTCTCCAGATCCCCTCCTGGTGAAGAGGAAACTATCTGCCCACCAGGAGGATCTTCATAGCTGGTAGTCTCTGCTTCTGTAGGTGGGTTATAGGCTGTCACTTCTTACAGAGTATGTGGAAGCCTAGCCCCATGGTTTTCCTTTTTTTTTTTTTTTTTTTTCTTTTCTTTTTTTAAGATGTCACAATTAATTTCATTTAAGTCAGCAGACCAAATGGAAACTTTATTTAGTTGCTTTGCTGGCTGTTGATGTGTATTTCATGCAAAATTTGCCAAATACCTGCCAGGTCTGGAAGCGAGTGGCCAGACTTGGCATCCTTGCCCTTATCTAGAGAGAGACTCTGCCTCTCTTCAGTTCATTCTGTGCCCTTTGCTGTATGGACTGTTTCTTCCAGTCTTTGAAGAGACCTTTATCTTTCAAAGGAAAGCTCTTATCTTTCTCTCAGAACCATTTTGTTCCCCTCTGCTCATTGAAATGTTAAGGATCTTTGGAAACCAGTTCGGATCCTGCTGTGCTGTACCTTCAGTCTTACAGCAGTGTGTGCCACTGAAGTCCACATGAAGCTAGTGATGGTGATGTTGATAATAAATAGTAATATGTTAATAATTATGGAGTAATCAGATAAAAATGATGATTTACTGTATAGAATTAGAGTGCATATTGATATATCCTGGCTGATGTTATTTGCTGCAACGTGGAAGATCTCTCACATCTGAAAGAGCTGATTCTGCTGAAAAAACCAGCTCAGACTTTTCAGGAGACCTGCAAATAATACCGTAGTTTTCACGTGTGTGAATGCTTCTGTAAAACTGTTCCCAGTCTTGAGACATCTCTGAAGAAATCCTGTAGTGCTTCAACCAGTGTCACACAGCAGCAGTTGTGATCAGGGTCACCAATGCCTTTAATATTTTGGCGTGCCTGTACATCTTGCAACTGTTTATGGAGCTAGGAGTACAACTTGCAAACTACATATCTGGCGTGAATTTGATGTAAATCAATGCATGACATCTTATTTCCTATTTTCTAGAGTTAGCAATTTTGGTATTACCTGAAACTTGGAATCATGGGACAAGTTTGTTTGGTGGTTGTGTTTTTTTGTTTGTTTGTTTGTTTGTTTTTTTGTTTTTGTTTTTGTTTTTTTTTTTCCCAGGCTGTTTTTCTCTCCTACATATGCTGTGCTTTCACTTTGTCTGAGATAGCATTCAATGATGAGGAAAAAGGAAAGGATAATAATAATAAAAAAGTAAATTAACCTGGAATCAGAAGCCCTAACTCTTGATGTCCAGATTGGACAGACAACTGGAACAGTGAAAGTACTAATTAAGCTCTTGACCTCGTTTCCTATGATTGCATGGGAGTCCTATCCTGGCTCAGCTGGCAGAGCAGGTGGCCTGTGTGGAGTGAGTAGCTTTGTGAGGATGAAATGCCCAAGGGTAGGTGCTCTGGCTGGGCTGTCTCCCAGGGGGTGCGTAGCAGTGATGCTGGCTGCCAAACCCTTTGGTCTGGGTTCTGCCTCCATCCAGTGGCCTGACCATCCAGCTGCAGCCTGCCTGAGCACAGCTCAGCCTGCCCAGCCAAAAGGGTGCTTGGAAAGACAGGTTCTTCCAGAGAAACACAGGGATATTGTGTGTTCTTGCTGTGGTCTAAGTAAAAACTAGTTTTTTCTCTCAAGTCCTTGCTGGCCTAGAGTGAAACACTTTCTTTGCTCAAAAGAGAAAAATGGAGAGAGTTGGAAAGCCACTGACATGTCAGTAAAACCCTCTTTAGATTAGTGGATTTTATTTGGACTTGGAGTGTGTAGCTACTGCTGACTAAACACAGCTGCTCCGTGTGTGTTACAGTTACACAATAGCTACTAAAAAAGTAATGCTGCAAAACTGTAGATGGGACAAGTCCAGGTGCTCCTCTTGATCAGCTTCTAGACATTCAGATTATTGGAGGTGCCTTAATATTTAAAACTTCTCCAGAGCATCTTACAAAATAGGCTGTTAGCATAGTTCTGAGCCTGCTGTAGTTACCTCCTGTGCTAACTGCATAATTCATTCAAGTAGTCTAACCTAGGTACCTTTGCAAAGACCCAGCAGATCTGTCTGTTAAACACTGCTTTCTGTTCCTTAAACCAGATTTTCAAGAGAGGACAGTATCTCCAAGCATTAACTCTATATATTTTGCTTTAACCAGATTCAGGATAACTTCCTTGTGAGGACTAGTGACTCTCTTGTGAGACTGCAGCTCCTGATTTGTCACTTACAGTACCACTTGGACAGAAAGCTGGGGACCCCAGCTCATGTAAAACAGCCTTTGTCACCTGTAATTCTGGGAATCGTTTTTCTTTTGCTCTTTCAGCGCAGCTTGCCGTGTGAAAGTTGATATTTCTGCTAGCACTTTGTGCAAGTTAACAGCAAAACTTCACCCTCTCAAGGATCACCAGTGTGAAAATCTGTTTTGATTATTTTCTCCTTCTGTTGCCTTCTCTCCATTACCAACTTAGGAACAGAAAGTGAGCATTTAGAAAATGTTTGTCAGAAATTATGGTATGCTAAAAGATGGCTGTTTCAGAGTTACCCAGCAACACGGGCATTTCTGTTTCTCTTTGACCTCAGTTAAAAATTAGATACCTAACTTGAATCTCACTAGCTAGAAATGCTTCTGGGTTTGAGATCCATTGATAAAACTTTAGTGTGTTCATAACTTGTATCTGTTGTTCTAATTATTTATTTTGTCTCTGCCTTTCATTAAGGTTTGGAGATAGTAGAGGCAAAAATGCCTTTTGCCTGGTATTAAAGCACTGGTATGGCAGCAGGCATTGGACTTCAATATCTTAGACACTCATCCAGCAGAAACTGTTAACTGCTTTTAATGTGGGGGAAGATGTTGCTGAACAGCTGTTGGAGAAGAAACTGCTGGATTTTGCTGCTCTGGATTGACTCTTGCCAGTTTGAACTCTCCCATCCCCTCCCCCCATTACTCCTTTTTATACTCTTTATTTTACCTTACTGAAGAGACTCATTTCAATACTTGATTCTGTTTTTATTTCAGCTTTCTATAAAATGAAGTGCTTTAACAAAAGTCATAGTAAACAGCATTATCTCACAGTGTGATTTGTTTGCAACATTGTCTTGTGATTCCTGAGGAGAGACTTGGGGATGGCTCTGACCACAGCTCCTCAGCACTGTGGGAAGCCCAGGAAGGCTTTGCTTTCAGCTGCTGTTTTGGTTTGTTAAAGTAACACCTGAAAGGTGACCATACGAGAGGCTCTGCTGCGCCAGGGTGGCACATGCAGGAGGTGAACTTGCACTCAAGGTGAAAACAGGAATGAACCACTGGGTCGACAGGTGAGGCCTTGCTACTTTGCCCAGCTGCCAGACAGCCACACTGCAGGCAACAGAGAGGCACACTTGCCACCACACAAATTCCTTGTGGCCAAAGGCAATTTGGAAATGTTGGTGTTGACGTTTGTATGTGCTCTGCTGTGACCAACCAGCATTTGGCAGCAGGGCTGCTTCAGGCTGGAGGAGTGATGCTCTGCTGCCCACTCCCAGCCCAGTTACTCCCTCCTGCATCAGCGAGCAGTCTGTCAGCCCTCTGCACAGCATGATTCCCTCGGAACCTCCACAGCTGACATGAAGAGATGGAGTGGATCTGATCCCCAGCTGTGACAACAGCCAGCTCGGAGGCAGCCATATGTTCTCGTGCTTCAGGGCATCCCACTTCCCTACTCCCCCAGTGTTTGTGTGCTTTGGGTGACTAGACCCAGCTGCTGTCCTGGAGTCTGCATCTACGAGGAACAGCGCTCAGGTGAGCGGTTCTTAAGACACTGGCAAAAGACTAAATTTGTTCTGCTTGGAACTTAGGACAAGCTGTAAACAGTGAAGTTTGCTTGCTTGCTGTCCAGAAAATTCTTGTCTTGTTTGCTTTTTATACCATAAGAGACTGGCACATTTTCAACAGAACAGTGAGGCTCTGGTATCTGGAAAGTGATAACAGAATTGCCAAGTTTCCTATGGAAACAACTTGTATTTTGGGTCATCCCTTTTCATCTGCTCACTGTGGTTATAGTTCAAACAAGGTTTGGTTGAGTGTCAGGTATTTTAGCGTGAAACCAACATAGCTTAATTACAAGATTAATTATTGCTGATTGTAGTGGCATTATGGTGTGAGTCATGCAAGGCCTGATTCTTCCATCAGTCTGTAGAACAGTCCCTTCTGAGCTGTTAAGTTTTCTGGAGTATCAAATTCAGCTATCTGACCATTTTCCAAGACTAAAATCCTGTGAACATTAAAACAGAAGTGTAAGCTTGGGGATACACCAGTAGCTATAATAATCTTAGTTCTACGGATTTATTAAAATACATTTCAGTACTTGCTTGTTATTCAACTTTTCCAGCAGCTTTTCAGCTGGGAAACAGCTGTGGGATAAAAATAGGTTTCTGATGAATAACTGTTTGTGGGAGGAGAGTTTTTTTGGCAATAGAGATGGGAGTAAGGTTTGTGAACATGTATTTTAGCTTCACAATTTCCAGATGATGCAAAGAGCTGTAACCATGGTTTTGCTGTCAATGGGGGGAGGATGGGGTATGATACAGCATGAAACACATCATGTGGGAATCAATGATCTTCAATTAACCTATCAGTGCCTAGCTGATGTAATACAGCTCTGGCAATCTAAAGCAAAGCTTTGAGGGTTAAACAAGAAAAGGACAGAAATGAAATTACTGTTCACTAATGCTGTGGTTTGTCTAGTTCACTCAGGTTTCCTGTGTCTGTCTTCTTCCTTAGGGAAGTGGCTGAAAATATTACCTGTCGCAGTCCATGATGGTGTTTATCCGGTGAGCTATAGTTAACACTGTGCTGTCTTTGAACTGAGTCCTCAGAGTAGACTGAATCTGAAGATCAGTTTCTAAATCTACTGCTGCTGTGGCTTCATCTAGAATGAGGATTTTGGCTTTCTGGAGAAGTGCTCTGGCCAGACAAACCAGCTGTTTCTGACCAGTGCTGCAAGAAAGAAGAGGGATAGTAAACTGAGAGCAGTAATCAGTTCTACCCTGGGGTCAGAATATGTGATGAATTTGAACATAGTAATGAAAAGGTGATTGTTCCCTTTCCCTGAAAGGGTGATTCAGGTTGGTGGCACTGCAGGTAGCAGCATGAAACAACCTAAGGAAATGAAGGGACTGTATTGCTACAGCACCCAGGAGATCTGCACTGGGAACAGGATTCCAGTGCTCTTAGTACTGCACTAACACAAGCCACCACAATGATTAAGTCTCAAAGGTCTTCTACTTGGTGTCTTCTAATTTGATTTCATGCTGTTAAATATGACAATAATATAGCAGTTTGCTGTCTGGTCACCGTATTTTGTTTGTTTTTTTCTTGTTTGGGTTTGTTTGGTTTGGTGTGGTTTTTTTTTTTTTTTTTTTGGTGGTTGGTTGGTTTGGTTTTTTTGTTCTTTGTTTGGGGCTTTTTTGTTTTTTTTAATGAATTAGACTCCTTGTCCCACTAGCTCTGTATTCTAGCCCACAGGCTGGCACTGTCCTGCAGCTGTTTTTCTGCAGATAAGGTACCTTAGGTTTTCCCCTTGGTCAGTGCACTTATATTCCAATTGATCTGGCAAATCTGCAACAAAGCTCTTGAGCTGAGTCAGTTCCAAAGCTGTCCAGATGTCTGCATCAGTGTATCGGTTTAGTGGGTCGAGATTCATTCTTAGAGAGCCAGAAAACAAAACTGGATCCTAAGCACAGAGACAGTACAAACAACTCCTGAAATGAATTATAAGAACGAGCTCTCCAGTTTTCCCTGCTGGTTGCAAATCTGTGTCTAATTTTTTATTGAATGGGAGATTAGCATGGTGGTGAGAGAGGTTCTTTCTGAATTGAAGTTTCTTCTCACAGAATCTTTATAAACTCACCCTAGATGTTCAGATTTACAACACTGCTGAAGCATTTTGGAAATTAATTTTGTACCTGAGGAATGACAGTTATCTTGGTTCTCAGGTCATGGAGACCTAGTTGAGCAATATCTAGTCCATCAATTAGGATTGCTCCTTCTGCAGCTTCCACTAATCGCAGCAATCCCACAGCAAGAGTAGATTTCCCAGCTCCTGTTCTTCCAGTTATGCCAATCTGTAACGTACAATGGAAAGCTTTTAGTTTTGGTGTTAACCATTTTCCACAGTTGGACCTACATGAGAGGTCTGTCCTCTTGGCCCTTTTGAAGAGAGACAGCTTTGCACAGATCAAAGCTTCAGGGCTGTTCAAGATTCATGTATTCTAGCAATACATTTTTAAAGGGAGTAATTTATAATTTGTAATTGCTTTGTATGAAAAGAAAACTTGCAACCCTTTGGTGGGAAGAGTAATTAAAAGGCTTAGCAGCTAGAACAGGACCTTGATGTGGCACTAGATTTAAAAAGTTAAATTCCTTTGCTGTAACCGTGCAATCCTTCTATGAAATGAAACTTCTGTCAGAAGAATGTCTAATGTAACCAGCAATCCTGGAGATGCTGCTCTGTACTAGCAGAGGTGTGCAGTGTGATAGATGGGCTCGTACTTTACTGCAGCTTTCACACTTAGAAGTTACTGCACCTTGGTGAAAGGCAGGGATTGTGTCTGCCCAGATCCGATCACTCCAAAGCACTGCTCATGCTTTGTAGCCCTTCTGAAACAAGTGACTTTGCTCACCTTCTCCTGCCTGTTGATGGTTAGATTGACACGCTTCAGTGCTAACTGCAGGTTTGGCCTGTACCTCAAACTATAGTTTCTAAATTCAATTCTTCCTTCAGTGAGCCAAACTTGACCTTGAAGCTTGCCATTCAGAGTCCAGGGGGCCTAAATAGAAGAAAACAAACAACGGTGTATAAAGCTGGTTTTAAATTACCAAATCAAGTGGCCATACTGAAACGGGAAGCTTATGAAGACATCTGTGCCAAATTCCCCTGATCTATTTACTGTTTCCAAAAGAGAAAAAGGCCTCTAATTGTCATATTGCAAATGCTGACTTTTTACTTTATGCAAAGATGGCAGTTGTCTTAACTGAAAATGGGGATATTTGTTTGCATGTCAGAGTTCTGACATTACGAGTGGTTTCATTAAAAGATTTATATGCCCCTGTAAACAGGACTGTGAAAGTCTCCTTTAGGAAGATCTCAGGGCAGCACACGGAGGAATAATTTTAATGATTACAGAACAAAAATGATTGCACTGGAGACTTTTAGTGGCTAAAAGACTATCTAGGAGCCATCAGTTACAAGAGAGTCGCATCTGAACTCATGCAATAAATACATACTCCAGATATGGGCAGAAAAGACAGCTCATTCCATGAGTGTTACCAAGTGAAGCTATTTTAATGGCACTCTAATGCTTCAACTGTCTTAAGGAAATAATGATGTTCAGAGGTTATAAAACAAGTCTGGCCAGTTGGATACAAAACAAATGCTGCAATTCTTTAAAGGAAATGTAGCTGTCCCTTTAAAAGGAGAAAAGTAGGGGGGTTGTCCAGGTGGAACAGAAGAGTTACTCATTCAGTTTGCAGAGATGTTCACTTCTAGTAAGGTCAATAGTTGGTTAGCTACCTCTTTTGGAGTTCTCAGGTATTCTCTCACTCTCTCCACAGAAACAATGTTGTTCTGTATTTCTGTCCAGGAGCGCACCAGCCAGTTCAGGACACCAGTTATCTATTGGAAAGAAACGGAAGCATTAGGGCAGATAAAATAAGTTTTGACCTGTGCTTGTGATGTACCTGATATTCTGTCTTAGTGTTTACTCATAAAGACCTCCATCATCAGCTAATTACTTCAGAAATCATCCCTTAAAAGGGTAAAAATAACTATGGATCCTTGTGAAAGTTTGTCATGTTTGTAAAGTCTCGCCAGCTTCCCCCATAGTTGCTTCTCAGCAACTTTATAGAGAATGAAGTGATACTGACTTGGATGCTAAAAGACCCTGTAGCTGTTTCTTAGGCTATTGTGTAACTAGTCTACAAGCAGATAAGGCAGACACTGAAGACCTTGAAGAGCACTCTGGGATTTGAGTTCAGATGCAGGAGAAAAAGATGGCTGGTGCATATGCTTGTGAGGTTCTTTCTCTAAGGAGCAATGTGCTCCAGGATTTGGTAGGAGAAAGCATCTTGAAAGCCACAGAAATAGTTAATGATTTCTTAGAAATAAAAATGGAAGCAGAAATTAAAACATGAGTGCCTTTTGATGAAAGGCAAGCATGGTATCACCTCACTGCTGAGTTACCTGAAGAGCACATGAAATGGAGAAGCCAGCAGTTCCTGGACTAAGATGTGTTCTGCCCATTGCTGCAAACAGTGCTGCAAACAGCACGATGCCATTGCCTAGAAACTCCAGGTTTGTAGCAAGCCATCTGCAAGAGGAGGAGAGTACAGGGCTGTTGCTGGGTTTTGTCTTCCTTTCTCCCAACAGCATCTGTGATTACTTTACAAAACACTTGTGGAGCTGCTGGGGTACAGGATGCTCAACGATGCTCTTGTTATATCATAGTTGCTCTTATCCAGCCACCTTGGAGCTCAAGAATGGCTCCAGTCTGTCTGAACTGGTTGGCTTATGGTCTCTGTCAGGATTTTCTCCAAGGCCTGTTGGATGAGAACAGTCAGCATGCAGTTTCTTGGATGACTTGGTCTAACATCTCTCTGTTAGTCCTCACTTGTTCCATGACTGGCTCTATTGTCTGTAGAGTTCTGCATATACCACTGCCCTCACACACTGTTGTGGGATGATGGGCCTCACCAGGCGTGTACAGCAGCTTCCTGCATTTTGGACACCAAGCAACACCAGTAGCAGCGTGCCAGTGTGTGTGTGTGCCCAGCCACGCAACAGCTGTGGGAACATTGTGGGAACTGTGAGGGGCACGTTGCCAGGGAAGGGTGCAGTGTGAGTGAGAATGAAAGAGGTTACCCTACCCCCAGAACACTCTGTACCACGGTCTCATCTTCTGTGTATCTCCATCAAAGCCCCAAAAGCAGCTATCTCCACTCACTAAGGCCGTGAGAGTAAACTAGCATTTTTGTTACACTGGATTTGTACCGGTCAGCAACGGCTCCAGGGAAGCATATTCGCTGATTCTCATCCACTAGAAAATTGCTCTTCAAAATAAACCTCTCCTGGTCCTTGTAAGCACGGATCACACTGCTCCCTTGGAAAGTTTCTGAAATGTGGGAGTAGATAGGTGACCTGCTGGCAGCCTCTATGCGTCTCAGCTGGCAGGAGGTGATGACGTAGAAGTGCTGGTATAACAGGAAATGGAAGGAGAAGTCATTAGAAGGTTTATGCCTCCCTGGAGGTGCTCCACAGAAACTTTGGGATGGCCTCAGCAAATGCAATAGTACATCCTATCCTGGCATCATAAAACCTATTGTGCAGTGAGGAGATGCCCTTAAAAGGTGAGGTAGCATCTCTTGTCTGTGTTATTTCCCATCTTCATTAAGAATAACCCCATGGTTAGTAAATGCAAAGAGTCAGAGTACTCTGAACTCACAAAGCCTCTAAACTCAGTCTCCTATAGACCAGCCCTTTGCTTGGTGGAGAACAGAGGTGTACTTGCACCCTTACTTGCCCTTCCCTCATGTTTAGTCTTAGCTGACAAAACATGAGATGTCAGAGCCCAAGGGGAGAGCTGCGTGGTGTACATGGCTATATTAACAAATAGTGTAGGAATTCTTGATGAAAGGAAAACCACTTTTGGTCTTAACATGATTGTGTTTACACTAATAGAGACAATGAATATAGCTCTGCGTAGGATTTGATCTGGACATCAGAAAAGTACAAGCCTCTTTATGAGGTTTCTGGGATGCTTTGGAAGGCTGAGGTGAGGTGGGAAGAGCCCCTGATACCACTCTTGTTCATATGCAATTTGATATAATGAAACTAGTTTCTGCAAGTCTCTGCTCCTGAGAAATGTAAGGAGGCTTCTGCGGGGCCTTGGCACTGCTTTAGCCTCTCCTATTTTCTGTGTGTCTATGAGCTCCTACCTGGAATGCAGCATAAAGAACAGTCAAGGGCACTATGGCCATTGCTGCCTTTGGTGTAGCCACTATAATTACAAGGTAGATCTCCAGCAAACTGAACAAGAATCCCAGAAAGGACTTCAGCTTGTCAGGGATGACAGAATCAATAGCATCCATTTCTCTGGAGAAGCGGTTCAGCAAGTTTCCAATGGGTGTTTGCTCGAAGAAGACCACTGGGGATCTGGCAATGTTCCTCAGCAACTGCACAAACAGCTTGTGAGATGCTAACACACCACCTAGAAGGACAGCGACTGTGGAGGCAAATCTGCCAAGGGCTGTAAATATAAAAAAATAATTATTGCTAGGTCTGAACAAATTCACCTTGGAGTTCTCCTTTGTGAGATCATGATTTTACAGTGAATGCTGTACTAGCATAAGGAGCTGACTTTCTCTTTGGTAGCAGTTAAGCCAAGCTTCAGAGCTGCAAGGTAAACTGTAGGGTGGTTACAGAGGGGCAGAAGCCCACCTAAGCAAGCCCAATGGAGGCACAGATTTAGCAACTTGAATGTGCAGGACAAATTCTTCTTCACAAAATGAGCTTGACTGGAATGACTTGGAATTACAAAGTCTTGGGTTTCCTGCCTCCAGATTCACTCATGGTTAGCACAGGAGGGTACCCAGCCTTTCACACTCATCTTGTTCAAAGCTTTCTCAATGTTTTGTCACTTGGGCTGATAGTTTTCCAGATTTGAAATAATTTTTCTATATTTTTTAAGAGTGACCAAAAGAATTGTGGCCATTTTTAGAGAGAAAGATTTAAAGAAATGTAGAATTCCACAAGTTCCTCTCTCTCTCTCTCTTTCTTTACACTCAAAAGACCTAAACCAAGATTAAATGCATCAGGGAGAAGAGCCACTGCTTGCATTTTGATACAGTTAATTTATATTGGAGGAATGGAAAGGGACAGGAGGAAGAAAGACCTGCAGAAGAGGGCAGGATAGAAGAATAAGGATGTTGTAGTTCTTCCATTGCTGAATGTTTTTTTAGATGCTCAGGTCATTTAGTTCCAGCAGGAAAGAGAAAGGAAGACGCTATTCATCATGGTCTGCTGAAAGGCACAGAAGAATGCTTCTAGCATAGCTTGAAGTAGAATTTCAGGCAGTAATGCTAAAAATATTGTTCAGATCCCTTAGAAATCCCTTCTGTGCGTCAGAGGCTGTAGTTTTAGGTCCCATGCCAAACCTTTAGGGCTGGTGCCAAAAGCCCAGGAAGCTAAGAGCACATGGGTATGCACTTCTTTATATTCTGAGAAAACATCCTGGATATGGGAAAGGGAGATGGAAATACGGAGAAGAATTAGGTGCAAAAGTTAAACCAACCTTGAATGACTCCTAGAGCACCAAAGACTCCAACTCTCAGCTCTGTGTGCTGTTGTGTCCCATTGTGAGTGGGGTCATCTGTCCACATGCTGAGCCAGTAGCCACGAGAAAATGACACAGCTTGCTGACACGTGAAGGACATGATTATGAACACACACATTGGTAAGCCTGTGGCCTTCAAGTAGGCTGCATAAATTGAAGTATTAACCTAGAGTGAAGCAATTAGGGAAAAAAATAGGAGAGGTTGAGAGGATTGAGCTTCTTAGTAAGGAAAACAAGCTGTAAAACAAGGAATGATTTATTATGGCATATCTACTTCATTACATGTCATGGGCCATAGCAACCATGTTAATTCTATTTTTGTTTTCCTTGTGGATGAATAATGAAGCCATACTTAAACCCATGGAGTTAATGAGTGATTATTATCAACTGATGAATGTTGTTGCAGTAGGCTCATGTTGCTGCTGAAATGCACATAAGGCTTTCCTTATGCTGGGCAGTGGTTTTCATTTGTTCTCGGTGCGAGAACTATCGGGTATCCCACTGTGTGCACGAGTAACTGCTGATCAGCAGAGGTGAGGAGATCCCTGTCTGGCTAATGCTGTGCTTCCCTAGGAGAAGAGCTGCCTCCTTTGTGGTGTCTTGACTTCTTATTCTCATCTCTTCTCAGTACCAGTGTGTAGCTTCAGCTGTCTCCTCCCCCTATTGTCCTGCTCCTGCAGCGCGCCCTGAATGCACGCACATACACACACACACTCATCCATGCCTGACAGCTCTTAGCTGGAATCCCATGGTTGCTTCTTTCCTTTTCCATTACCCTCCTTGCCTCAGCCTTTTGAGGTGTTTTCCTTGGGCAAGATGAGAAGAGTGCCTCTTCCCACCAGCCTCAAGAGTTTGTGGACAGACTCAAGATTACAAGTACCTTGTAATCTATCCTCTTCTGTCCCCTACCATTACCTCACCCCGATTGCCTCTGCACTTTCCCCCTCCAGGTCAGCTCTTGAATCAGGATCTGTCTCTTCAAGCAGTCATAATTTTTCTTTTCCCTTCTCATTTCCATAATGTGCAGTGTACATACATTATTCCTACTCTGGAACCAGCGCTTGGATTGGGGCATCCAAGGAGATACAGTTTGCATAGAAGGTTCTATATAAAATAATGCTGAAATTATTTTCTCTCAATTATAGGGCAAACTTGTACAGCTCAGCTGACTTCCCTGGAGTTGCACTGTTTTAATTTAGGCACTGAGCTGACCCACCTGCCCTAAGTGGGCCAGTAATAAACCCATGGTACATGTCCTTACCTTTACAGGAAGGTGCTGTGCTTACCCTGCCATGCTGGATTTTCTCTCCCTTGGTTAATCTTCCTTCAGTGGCTGCAGCAGTGGTACAGTCTTGACTTACAGGAGTGGTCTCCCTTCCCATAGCAGAAGATCTGACCAAATTGTCACTTCATAAAGAAAACAAAGATCTCAATTTTCAGGCAAGGCAATGCATATTTTAAAGCTAGATCTTCTTACCCATACACACCTATATTCATGCCTGTTCTGAGGGCTGCAGATTTTGGAGTCCTCGAGAGTGACCTCAACTACTGTCCATATTATTCACAGGGACTGTCTTGTATTAGCTTTTGGAGCAAGTTCTTCAGTGTCAGACAGCTTTATGCTTACCTAAATTGCTTCTCCTGTGGTGGACCATTTCTAGAGGTGACGGCGCCTTTGGTGTCTCCTAAAGCTGTGAAATAAATGCATTTTTTTTTTCTAAATGGTTTAGAATCCCATTTTGTCCTCTATAGCCTACAGAGACTGACAATACAGAGGAAAGATTCTTTACAAAAAGCTGTTTCTAGGGGTAGAAATATCAAGAAGAGGCTTGAAGAATATCACATATAGTGGGTATTTCTGGTTACGGCACGATTGTCTGCTGAGATGGAACTGTTTATTTGAGAACCAATTTTGAGGTAATGAGTCAGCTAACTTGACATATTTTCCCCACACAAAGCAACTGCTTACTGTGATTGGATCTCAGCTTTAAATGTCCACATTAAGACAAATGTAAGACTGGCTTTTCCAGTTTTATTCTCTTTTCCCCTCTTCCCAACTGTGAACTGCAGCAGATCCTACCCCCCCAAGTTCTTTAATGTTAAGTGTAATATTAAAGACACAACTGACTGATAGACCTAGGAAGAAAGATTCCAACTCATTTGGGTTACCTGGAAAACCAGTGCCTGCTTTCTCTTCTGTAGTAATGTGTGAATGAAGAAATTCTGCAAAGGCCCCATTTCTCTGTAGAAGTTCTTGGTAGGAACCAATTTCTGAGATCATTCCATCCACCAGAAAAACAATGTTGTCCACGTGAGGCAAAATGTTGATTGTGTGAGTCACCAGGACACGAGTCTGCTTGAAATAGAGGGCACAGTTAGAATTGTTTTGGTGTTTCCCTGCTTACTTGAGCTGCTGCAGTCAGCTGTATTCTGAAGAAAGACATCCACTGAGTGTGAACTATGACTTACTAACTTGGAGATATTTTTGTTATTTATTTTTATTGCTTCTGACTGTCTCTTTGATGTTTATCTTTGCAGCACAGCTTTGTGCCCATGTTTGAAGAGCAGAACTCAGGATTGGAAGGGTAAATAACTTGCTTTGTGTCACGCACAGTATAAAAGTAAGGATAGGAACTGAAGCCTGGAGTTCTAGGCTAGCACACTGCCTGTGGCACGACCTTTTGTTTGGCTTACTGACCACTTCCATGCTGTTGGTTCCTCTCAGGCTGAAGCTCTTAAGTAGAATGATGTTAATTGGTGGGTATGTCACATTTATTGTCACTGATAGCAATATTTCAGAATCAAATTTGTGCCTGAAAACTTCATCATCCTGAATGGAGTTAAGAGCACAGCTCCGTTTAAATTTCTGTGCATATTGGCACAGATAATCACATGTAGGAAAGGACATAAGAAAAGTAATTTTTTTCCAAGATAACAAATTGACCTGTTCCATATTTCCAATATACAATCAAACCCTTTGACGACTGCTTCAGACTGACACGTTCTTTCTTTGCCAGTCTTTCTGTTTCAGAACTATAACTACATTCGGATAGTTGCGACCAACCCACATGAAGGGAAAGGTACTTCTAATTGTATATGTCTGCTTTAATTCAACTTCCTAATGAAAGAAATTACCTGTTTTCTTTCTACAATGTGAAGTTGTATCAAGTACTTGTGGGCAATTTATACCATGAAGCAAATAAAGCTGCCCTAGCATCCCTTCTCACGTAATCACATTTATTATTCAGATTGCTTGACAGCAGGGAAATACCGAGGAATAAAAAAATGCAACCAATGCAAAAAATGCAAGTGTTTAAGATGGATTTTAAAATGGAAGTTTTCAAGTAATGAGTATTTGGGTGACGAGAACTGTAAAGGTGGCACTGAACTATTCAGAAGTGATGGGATTAGACATTAGGATAAGACACAATGAAGTGGAAGAGATCAGACAGCTCTTCTTAACTATACTAGAAGTAAATCTCAAAAAGAGAGAAGGTTAATGTTGACAGAAGACTAAAGAATTATAAACTTGCTGTAACAGTAAGTCTGGAACTAGGCATGTGGTTTGCATGAGGATAAAGACAGTCTTTCAGGAGAACCTAACTTTTCAGTTTTCCTCCTCTTAGGTGAGATTCACCACAGGACTTCCATGCGCTGTGTGAACTGCAGAGGTTATTCATTCCACTTCCACAGTTACACTAGTACCTGCTGCCACTAGCAAAGAAGAATTTGGGAGCCTTTGATCAAGCAAGTAACCCATCTTACTGGAAATCTTTCAGGGGCCCTGATAATTAGATATATTTTGCAGTCTTTTACAGTTTGGGGTTTATAACATACCTTGTCCTTCAGTAAGCTGTTGGGTCCAAGAACATGTTCGAAAATGTGCTGTCCAACATGGGCATCAACAGCTGAGAGGGGGTCATCAAGTAGGTAAATGGAAGCCTTCTGGTACACAGCACGAGCAAGGTTCACTCTTTGCTTCTGCCCTCCAGATATATTTATTCCCTGTAAAAATGCATTGACGCTGTTAATGCCAAAGCTACAGCTGTTTGCCAACCATTGGCTCCATTTTACACTGTGGTTTTGTGACTCCTTATTTTTAAATCAGTGCATCTCCCTCTCTTCCTCCAAATAGAGCTCTTGAGATGCAGATTCTTGTGAGCCACTCTGCTCTCCTGCAGTAGAAGACCCAAGAATTACCTAGATTTGTTGTTTTTTGTCTTAACCATCTTTCATATCTGTGGTTAGGTTATCTGTCAGAAGGATACTTCAGACCCCATTAAATCATGGACCTACTTCTCAGAAACTACTGAGCACCTGCCTCCTGCAAGTTTATTCCTTTTGTAGGTGTTATAAACATGAGACCCCAAGTTGTAGCTATTCATGGATGGAAAAGTTGGCCAAAACAGAAACCTAAGCCAGTACCTTCTCTCCTATTTCACTCTTCTGCCCTGCAGGGAAGCTCTCCAAATCAGGTTGCAATGCACAAGCCTCTATCACTCTATTGAACCAAGTTTCATCCATTTCTTTCCCAAAGAGAATATTATCTTCCACTGTAGCATTTTGTATCCAAGCTTGCTGGGGGACGTAAGCTGCGGTTTCCTATAAAAATGGACATGGAAGAATGTTATTTTTTTTTCATAAGCTCAAGCTGATAAGGTAGGAACCTGTCCTTGGAGAAAAACTCTCCCAATTAGATTTTTAGAATTTGGGAATGATCATCACCATTGACAGGTCTCAGAGGCCTTTGCAAAATGTGAGTCTGCACTTTCATTATCTTACAGAGGAGGACGTAGTGGTGCAAGTACATGATGTGATTTACCAGGATGCCATTTCAGCTCTCTGTCACTGAGTGGGAAATGAACCGTATCTTTGAAGTCCTGTTCCAGTTCCCATTCCTGAGGGGTCTTCCAAGAGGTCTTAAGCACCTTCAGATAATTAAATACTGTCTGCTACATGGAGCCTTTGTTAAAATTCATCACTAAATGGGTTTTCACTGAGTACCTTATGCCTTGGTTAATATCTTACTGGTCCTAAGAGAGCCTAATTAGAAGCAAATGCTGAGGGGAAAATTTACCTTCATGGTCACGGAACCATCTATCTTCTCCAGCTCACCAAGTAATGCTGAAAGCAAGGAAGACTTTCCAGCACCCACCTGGCCAACTACAGCAAGCAAGGAGCCTCGGGGAACGGTAAGATCTATCCTAGAGAGAAAATATTAGACTTAATCAAGTTCTAGATTTGCTTTCTGAAAAGAAAATAACCCAAATTCTTGTTAACGACTTGTCGCAATAAAAATATATCAGCTAAACCGCTAAATTCATATTCAAGGGCTCAGCTGCACAGGGCCACTCTTCCCATCATGCTGACTTTTTGCAGCAGAACAGGAGTCATCCCTCCAACCAGAAAGTCTTCATCCACATTCCCATCTGAGTTTCAAACCTAGATTCAAGATCCAGGCCCCTGCTCTGGAGATAGTGCTTTGGGCTAGCCTGCATATAAAACATTCCTGACCATCAGAACTCTTCAACACTGTTCTTCTCTAAAATTACAATGCCTTTTGACACAAGGATGTAGTGATGTCATAGATAATATCTGCATACCCATCAATTCTACCTCTTTGACTTAAATTACTGTCATTTCATATTTGGACAAGAAAACTGTGTAAAGAAGGCAGTCTCCATGTATTTTTAAGGCAAAGTCCAGATACAGGCACCTTCCCATTTATGTGCTCCCAAGCATAAGGGCAAGATTACGTTTTGTCTGACTTAATAATTTTCATAATTCCACACATCTAGATATTCCACAACGGTTTCACTTAGGCCCTTAGGAACTAGTTCATTCAGCATCCACCCTGACCTATAGAATTGAGATAACCAAGGGTAAGTCTATACCTTCTAAGACAAGGAGAAGTTTCTTTGCTCCAGCAAAAAGTCCCATTTCTTATATTGATACTTGCATGTACTAAAATAGGAGGAGAAATAGAACACTTGTAAATTCAAAGATAGGTATAGAAACATCCCTGTTTATGTGGCTTTATGTTTCAGTGTGTATTTACATTACATAAAATGAACCTTAAGTATGAAAAGGGGTTAATTACCAGATTAGATTTCATAATTGGAAACAAATAGGCCTGAGAAATAAAGGCCCAGTAAGGGGGCAAAATTCTTCTCTCTTGACTATGGTAGGCACTCCTAAGAGTGGAAGCTGAACAACGGAAGCTACTTCTTTTATAAGACAACAAAACTAACAGAAAAACTCACCACAGTCAGAAGGTTTTGTGCTTGAGCTCTCAGGATTCAATTCTTCCAGATTCAGAAAAGCTGCTAAGCGGTTTAAAGAAACTTTGGCCTGAAATGAAGCAACACACAAAAGAATGGATTTTAGCTCCCTTTCTTTCTATTCTAAATCTTAAATGTGAAGACTGAACTTGAAGACCCAGTAAAATGTTGACTAGAAGCTATGTTGCTGTAGGCTTGGGTAGACAAGCTTATGTTAACTACCTTTATTTTGTTAATTACCTTTATTATGTTGACTACCTTTATTTTCACTTAGCTTAGCAAAAACCCATATTCTTCCCTACCTTTACCTGTTAATGATGAAATGCAAAAAACCACAACTAAAGAAAAAGGAACATAGCCTGTCATTAACCTGGACAGCAGCATTTATGGAGAATGGCAGGAAGGAGTGCGCAGTGTTGAGAATATTGATCAGTGTTAAAGATACAAAGGCTTTCCGAGCATCCAGGATGTGGGTGTTATCCACCAGGGTGTAGACAGCAAACATGACAAATGCAATCTGAAATGGAGCAAAGGAAAAACAAACCATTTGCTTCAGATAGGGAAGGGAATGGTTCAGGGGTGACATGCCCCTTCCTAAAGACTCTGGAAGACATTTAGTTAAATCCAGGCTATTACCCATATACATGGTACCCATCCTGCAAATATCATAGACAAAGGTATGGCATGTTGGTGACAAAACCCAGTCTGATCATTTGACATTTGCTCTGCTTTAAGGAAGTTTTGGTGCTGCAACCATAGCAAGGTGACAGCTCAACCATTTCCCACTGAAAACACATGTGGCTGAGCTACAAGTACAATAAACGGCTTGTGCAGGTTCTGACTGCTCTGAGCTCTGTCTACTTTGGAGGTCTCCACGTGGTTCTTGCAAAGCAGGCTCAGTCTGCTTGCAGCAAATTGCCAGACCAGATGACTTGCCCATGGAACTGTTAGGACACTGTCAGTGTCTGCGTGTCTGATTCCACTGGGGCTCAGCAGCTCCTGTGAGACCAACTTCCCTAAGCAGATACTATCTTTAGCTGTCCCATAGGAAAAATCTGTCCAGACAAGAATACAAAGAGAAGTGGAGGTAATAGCACGTGTTTTATGTAGAAAGGTGAACCACTCACAAGGAAAGTTGATGAATGGAAGGAAACTAGAGATGCTGAGAAGAGAATCTGAGATCTTTTTAGGGCCTGAAGTTCTTGCCTCCGGATACCAAGCACTTTCTCCATGAAGGCTTCCTCCCAGCCATACAGTTTGATTATTTTCATGTCACTGAGAATGGCATTGGTGAGTTTGGCCCGCTCATCTTTATATTTCATCTGGGTCTCCTATAATAAAGGTTTGAGTTTTATCAGTTAATAGGTTGAATGTCTAACAGTGCAATTATTCTGAAAAAATACTTATTCCTGCCTATGAATCCTGAATAAATTTCCCTGTAGTTGAGCTGTCTGTCCTGTTTGGCTGGGAAATACTTTGTTTTTTATTTTCAGAGTTTTTTATTTTTTATTTTTTTACTTTTACTGGCAATACCTAAAAAACACAGAAAAGGTGGGCAAAAAAAAGTAAAAGACTCAACATCTTGAGTTGAGTCTTACCTTACACTAAACTTTACTTTAAGAAACTTTGAAGGCTTCAAGTCCTTTTATGTTTCTTCAGACTGGCATGGTAAATATGTGTAATAAGTATTAAGCCATCACTTGGTGTCAAATGTATTCTAGTATAAATCAAGTAAGGAAACTACTTCATTTTTTTGAAGCAAAATGTACCTGAAACTGACTCCTCTTCTTGGTGATCATGAAATTCAGAGGCAGAAGGAAAAGGAATACAGCAATCGAAGTCAAGGCAGATGGCCCAAGAAGCTGCCAGGAGAGAAAACGAAAGAGAAAGAACCTCTGGTGATTACTAGAAATTACTGTTTTCCATTCCCCTTGCTCACCTTCCCTCTTATTTGACTTTATGCCTAATGTCCCTCATGGCTTAGGCTTTACTCTATCTTGCCTTTGCCTTTCCTGGAGATTGTTCTCCCTAAGCCCTGTGGGTTGTTAACTCTCCAGGGAGGGTAACTCCTGTCATCGGGCTCTGCTGAATTTATTTGCTTCCCTTTTAGGAACTACATAAGTGCTGAAAGTGATCCAGAAGCATGCTGGCAATTCAAGCTATTTCTGTTTCTTCCCATCTGCTCTTGGGTGTGTTAAGGAGGACATCTTGTGGCTGCATAAGTAAGTGACCCAAAACAACACCAGGTTTTGTTTGTAAAAAAACCAAACCCAAGCCCTCAACAACCTGTTCTTGCAGCATAAATAACCCATCTTGTCTGAATTTACATCAACTAGTGAGATCAAGTGGTAGCATTATACTGTGCCATGTACTCTTGGGACAGCTCTCGGATACCAGGGTTCATAATGACGTGTGTATCAAAACTGGGAGCCTGCTTCTCATGGTTTAGTTGTATCTCTCTACAGGTGACTTAGGTTTGTTAGAGAGGGGAGTACTGGGACACACAGAGAAATAAGAGTATTCTCTACAGAAGTGGTCTCTGAACACTAGCAAACAGTGCTAATTACACTCTACATGCAACTACATTCAGCTTGTAAACATTGCTAGAAAAGGGATGATGATTTTTCAATGGTATACAATGGCTACTCATTTTTCAAGGTCGTAGTATCCTGCCAGGCATGAGGCACAGCCTGTGCTAGTTAGCAAAGAAAGGTCTCAAATGCCTCTGGAAAGCTCCTGGGAATCAACTGCCTCTACAGCGCTCCTACTTTCATTTGGTGTGCTGCTAAAACCAGGGACTAAGAAATAGGGCTTTATCCTGCTGGGAAAATACCATACATTGAATTAAGGGAAAAAAATCTTTTAGATTAATATCTTTTATTTCTAATTCAGGTTTTGCTCCCTCCTTGCTAAATTTCTTGATACCTATGAAATTCAGTATATCCAATGCTCTTAGATTAAAAGTATCATATAACATTGTTTCAAACTGTTTCACTGATCTTGCAGTAAACAGGCTTCAGGATGAGGTAGGTCAAGTTGCTATTTCAGACCATTCCCCTTAGTGGTCTGTATCTTATGCTATGGTCCTGGAAATGGACTCTCAGCCTGCACTGGGCCACTATATTTTGGTTGAAAAGAGGGGTGACAGAGGAAAATCTGAGGCAGAACTTTAATCAGTCATCTCAGAATAACTATACTCACGGTCTTTCCCCTAGAAGACACTGAATGCTGAATACAGAGGTGAGGTAAGGATTCTCTGCCAATAAAGATACCTTCTAAAAAGAAAAGTGAATCCGCCATGCTACAGAGCTAAGAAAAAATAGGGCCATTTCAGGTTATTCAAACCAGCAAAGCTCTAAGCAGAATTTTGAAAACTCCTTTTCCCTTTGATACCTAGAACAGGAAAGGATTGATAAATACTGTCATATTTTACCTGCCACAAGAAGACAAAGCAGATGATAATCCGAACAGGAGCAAGCCAGGTCCCATTAAAATAGATAATCAGATCCATTAGCTTTTGAATATCAACAGATACCAGATTGACAATTTCACCTACTGTTGCTGCTTTTCTTGATGCATTTGACATAACTAGGATCTAGACAGGGTAGAGAAGAAAGGAAATGCATCATCAAACAACAGCTTTCATCCAAAAATCAAACAACTTTCTTTTCCTTATAAAGAAAGAAAAAAAGAGGGAGGAAAAATGTCAGATCCTAGGTATGTGTGACTTCACTTTAAGAGGAAGAATTTACTCCCTTCCCCGACTATAATCTACAGCATAAGAAAGCTTATGTTGTTCTTTCCTTTTCTTGATTTTCCCTGAGGTTAAGAGCTGAAAAATAAATACTAAATATCTCCCACATACAGTTCAGAGATTAATATAGCACAGTTACATCCTAAGAGTAATTTCCAATAATGTCTCCCCTGATATTAAGAACAATGTACCAACAATGTTGTAGTTACTACTGTAACTGTAGGGCTAGTAAAACATGAAGCTGAAAAGTAAGCTCCAGACTCACCTTCCTGTATACGAGCCCAGTTACTGCAGTTTTCAGTCTCAACCCCAGAACAAGACACATGTACATATATCGTTGTTCAAACAGAGTCTGGAGACAAGCCAAGAGGAACATAGTGAAGGCATAGAAATAACCATGCCATTTAGGTGCTGCTTGATCTTCAATGAACTCCAGGAAAAGGCTGCAAAACAGGAGCAAAATGTTGATGAATCCATGAAGAACTAATGAATTACCAGATACACAAAAATGCAGAAGTGCAGAAATATATTCTTTCTGGCTGGTGTTTATCAGTAAAATAGAGTCGGAAAAATTGCATTTTATGTCTCATCATATCCTGATTTTTGACATTTATCCCCTCTTGGTTCTGAAGCAATCTTTGATATCTTCTCAGGGGAGAGCTCATTTTCAGTGTTAAGGATAGCTCCTGAATTTCATGAATTTGACAGAAATATGCAAATTGGGAGCCATAATCTAAGAAAGTCATTGACATTTTCATTACTTCTTTAATCTTAATGACTAAGAAGTGATTTTGCCCTCGAAAATACTAATGCAATGCAGGTTTGTGTTGTACCAACACAGTCCATAAAGCATTATGTCTACTGACTAAAGATATTTAAGATGTGTAGGATGCACAGCTGTCCTCTTTATAATTAGTCAGGGAACATGGAGCCTTAAGACCACAGCAAGGGGCTGACAGCCTGTGCATATGATGTGATATTCAGAACCAGCAAATAACTCATTCCTATTCTAGTAAAGCTGTCAAAAGGTTTAGTGCAGCCTGTCCTTTCCTCTGCTGTCTTCCACCAGTGGAGGAAGTCTGCACAGCTTTAGGCAGTGGTTTGGGTTTTTTGTCCACTGAGTTGACTGTGGGCTCAGCACAAATGCTAATCCATCTCTTTTCATCAGCAGCAGGAGATTTCAAAAGATGAGTGTTTGTGTGTCAGCCATGCACATCTCTGTGAGCTCATGCACGCAGCAATATTGGACCTGGGATGGAAACATGTTATAAATATGCACATACCTCAGTAGCTTTGGGATGGAGAACAAGAAGACATCACAGATAACTAAGCAGACAGTGCTGAGAAGGAAATAGGTTCCAAACATGCTCCAAAATACTTTCAATAAGGGCCTGCTCTGACTGTGCTGTGATTGCAGTAGAACCTCTGTCTCTTCAGCTTTTGCTGTACCAGTTTCACTCTTCTGACCCTTTTTAAATGTAGCAGACACCATTTTTCTAAAGAAAGACAATGTGAAAGGCAGCTGCAATTGGAGACAGCCTGGGGATCTTCTGCTTTCAGAAAAATCATTAAATATCTCACACTGGATCTCGTGCCATATCCAATATAAATGCTCAGCAAAAAATGATCTCTCTCAAAAGAATCTTACAGTTCTGTGCTTTCAGGAATGGAAGAGTTATCCAGCAGATTTCAACACTTAAATTTTACATAAAGGAACTTGCTCACTGAGCACTCACCCACTGAAAAGTAAAGACCCCAGAATTTCTGTAGTGGGGCACTACTTAGACAATTTTATGTACGCTCCCCTTTGTTTCTTCTCTGATGGACAAATAATTCAGTGGGATTGAATCCTTAACCATTCTCTTTTGCAGATAATATAAGCTCCACTAGGTACTTCCTGAGAGGCTCAATATGTGCTGAAGCATTCTGTCTAGCACTCTGTGGGGAACCTGTTCTGAGATGGCACACCAGCACCTGTTTATATAATCTAGAGATAAGAGAGAAACTGCCCAGCTGAGTCCATGACACACTCTCTAGTTCAAGTACTCACTGCTGGGTTCTGCTGTGACACTTCTTCCACTGTCTTTCAGCCCAGGCAACAATTTCTTCAGAGGAGTCCTCCTTTCTCACTGGCCACAAGTCATCCACCCCCAAGGACTGCTGGCAACCTTTCCACACAAGCCTGGAGAACACAGAGACTGCTGTAAGGTAAGCACAGAAGGACTTTTTTGTGCATGTAAACATTTCCAAAAAAGATGAGCTTTAAGTTAGTGCACCACAGTTAGCACACAAGGATTTACATTAAAAACTACTCAGGCCTATCCCACAATAAATATGAATATTCAGGAACAGCAGTTTTCCTTCAAATTCCTATGCTACCTTCTGTCAACATGACTTGCCATTAGGCCCCAATTTCTAGTCCATAATGAGTGTTGGGTCTTGGGCAATGAGGGACAAAGTTCAGTTTAACTCTGTGTCTCGGTGGAACACAGATGAGGCATTACCATAGCGGACACGAGGCCCAAGGTATGTAATCTTTTTACTTCTGACCACTACTGGTTGGAGGCTGGGCCAGTGTCCTCATTCGCTATTTTTCCCTTGCCCACCATCCGTTACAGGAAGGTCTGGCAGGCAGATAGAGCTGTGGTTGGTGTACAGTGATCTTTTGAGATTGCTGAGGTCTATTTCAAGATTGTGAGGGCACTGGAAGAGTATTTGGAAGGGCGAAGAGAATTATCTAGAATCACAAATTTGTGTTTTGAACTACTTTGAGAAAAGTAAGGTTTTTTTTATGATTTGGTCTTGTGAGAATACCTCAAGTCCCCAGAGAAATAATTTAAATCCTCACTGCACAGGCTAATTTAGGGGCTGAGATACTTCCTACTGGCTGTCATCTGTGTTCTCATGCTGCTGTTTTTTTCTGATATTTTAGCAAAACCATGTCTTTTTCTGTGTTTTCTTACCCAGAGAACCACCAGTATGTGATTTTGGAAAGAAAAGAGGTGCTGGCTTCTGGACACTGATTCTAATGGGAGGAAAAACATGGGTGATATTTAGATATAGAAAAGGGTGTGTGTCATGTGCTTCCCCAAGAAAAGCAATCAAGAAGTTACACCCCCCACATTCATTGATCCTGACAGTGTTAATGTATCGTAAGGAATATTAATGTATTGTGGGGAATCAGTGGAATCAAGAGACTTTGGAGAATTCGGCTTTGAATAATGTATCGGACTGAAGGACCAAGAATATCATTCTTCATACCCAAAGACATTTATTTTCTGAAGCACCAAGCTCGGCCATACTCGTATCTGAAATAGAGCACTGCTGCACAGGAGCTCGTGGGGAAGCAATGTCAGCCCTATCTACTGGCTTCAGTGAAAATAAACATGACTATGGATAGAAGAGCATCCTAGTTTTTCAAAACATGGAGAGACAGTACTGTTATCCCAAATTCTGCTGGTTACCTTGAAAAAAACATCGGCCTTTATACAGAATGATGCATCTTACATCTCCCAGATACTTGTGATCCTGTGTATCCCCATAAATTTAAACTCCTGTTTGAGCAATGAAGCAATGCATTATGAAAAGCTCTATTATACTCACAGGGTTGTTGACAGCTTTAGAGAAGAAAGGAGGATGGTCAACTAAGCAGAATAACACAAGTTCTCCTAGCACCAGGCTAGCATATAGGTAAGTTGTAACATGATGGAAATGGTCTTCCAGGAAACCCTATGAAAAGGAATACTGTTGAGAATGAGGTAAGACCCTTCACCTGAAATCAGTGGAGAAAGATGGTTTCTCACGTCCTACCAGCCATAAGCTCTGAGGCTTGGCTCAAAGCATGAGATGTATTTATTTAAATTTAGTTATGCAGAGCTACTTTAATATGTAATTCCTGAAACTGGAATATAAGAAAATGTTAAATAGTGGACATATTTATTATTTATAGTAATGGTTTTATTGTCAGGCTTCATAATGGTCTAGTCAAGTCAGATATCCACATTGCATCATTATTCAGGGAACTCTGGGTGCTCTGAGGGATTGAAGCTCCTTGCTCACCTAGTGGGATGAGTTGTTGATATAATAAAGCAGCTGACAGGTTTTATTATAAATGATGTGTCTAAGGGGCTCTGTGAAGGGTGCTCTAATTAATTTTGTGACCAAGAAAGAGAAAAAACAAGGAATGACTCTCGAGTCTTTTTGGAGCTGTATTTTGGTAGCAAGAAGTGGCAACGTGTTATTTCTACAAGAGGCCTGGTGTCTGTGTATCATTCAACACAGCAGGAACAAGCAAGTTCCCAACCGTCTTTTGTTTAGTGGCTGCATTTTCCTTTATTACTTAAACACACAGGTAACGTAAACGTTTGTTTATTCCTTGTTGTGATGGAAAGGTACAACCATTTGCCTGAGGAGAACAGCCACTGACAGTAAGTCTCAGATGTGTAAACCCAGCCAACACTCCTCCACAAATAAGCATTCACCAAAACCATCCAAATAAGAAGAAGGTATAATACATCGACATATTTCTGCTGACACAAAATCTGGTGTAAAGCCAGTTTTTAGTGACAGCATTTATGTTCATTTTGCTTTTAGTCTGCCAAGCTTTTGGAAAACCTCACTCTGCCTACACTGAAAGGGATAACGGGGATGGAGATGACAAAGTGTCATCAATTATTTTTCTTAGCACATATTTTAAGAGAATTTGTTTCTCCACCTCACAATCAATGAGGCAAAAAAAAGCCCTGTTGTTTAGAAACTTCATACCCCTGCATATTAAAAGATATATGATTTTTCTTACTGTTTCCAGGGCGTGCTGGACTTTGGAACTAAACATCACAGCTGCAGCCATGAATGAGAGCAGCCAGTAAATCAACAGGATGCCTGAAGACTGGATGCCCATCATTCTTTCCACTTGGGTAAGGAACATGGCAAGGATCTGCAAGGAAGTTCAGATTTGTCCAAATAACTAGAGGCTAATGGAATGCCAAACATTATCAAATTAATGGATACAATAGGGAAAAAAATCAGTTAGTTTCTTGCCCAAACATTTCAAGCTGTTCAGACCTGCAGTATTGTTCCTAACAGGCTAAAACTGAAAAAAAAGCATTCTGTACAATTTTGTACTTAAGAATGTCTCTCCAGAAAGGGCAAGTAATAAAACTGCAAGCAGACCAAGAGGCTGGAAGGACTTAGGCTATGAAGACACAATGATAGAATGGGAGGATAGGCATTTTGGGTGAAATGAAAACCTATTTCATTCTAAACCATACTAAACCACATACTGTGGTTATGCAAACCTATATCTTGTCTTGTTTGAGACCTCTTTCTAAATACTACTGCTGCCTCTGCTCTTTCAAAGTGTACTCCACCCACAGGGCTCTCCACTGTAACTGTAGACCCAGTGATCTGCCCCAGCTCCAAACCCCTGCTGCATCACACAACAGAAACTAACAAGGCACATTTCCAGCCCTGTACTCTCCATCAACTATCTCTGTAATTCACAGATACTGAGAAACATGGGAAATACAAGATCTGCTCCAGGAGGGCTAAGCAGGGCCAGGGGCAGACAAAAGAGAGGAAGAATTACCATTGTGGCTCCCACCACAGCAGGGCTAATGAAGAATGCTGGAGCCCGTGGGATTCCTTGGCTTATTTCCCACAATATGAAGACGACAGAAGAAAAACACAGAATTACCAGGATGAATCCAAGGACCTGGAGAAGAGAGAGCAAATATATGTTGGGATGGACTGAAATGGTGATGGGAACATTTACCAAACTGAATGCTCCAAGCAGGCTGGGCTGTAAGACTGGGGAGGTGGAAGAGCAGGTTTGGGACAGAGGCATTAGGGAAAGTTGTGAGGAACCAAATGAAAATACAGGAAAGATGATCTTATGACAGTTCTTCCTAAAACTTTGATTTATACTGACCTGACTTTACCTGAGTAAATGTCAAACCAAACACAGAGATGGGTCATTGGAAAAGAGTTAATGATATAGAAAAAATAAGTTGCACATTGACATTGTGATGATATTAGGATCAAACCCCATCCTCCATCCTTACCATTTTAGTTTTGAAGATGTGGGACATCCTGATAAAGCCTTTGTTTTTGTGTCGAAGGTACAAATAGTAGAAAGGAAAACTGATCCAAAGATAGGCACAAGGGATCCAAGCAATGACTGTACTCTGAAAGCACCAGGTGAATCTTGGAGTGTTTGTGTACCATGTCTGGTTCCAGTCCTGTCACAGAACCAGCAGAGAAGGGAAACAATAAAGCTAACGTATGCACAATTGGTATGAAACAATAAAGTTTATGTATGCAGAATTTCACTTGCTAATGCCAAAACTGAGATCTACTATAATGTTAAGAGGAACATTATAATAGTGTTAGGGTTTCAAATGTAAAAAACATTTGGCAACAGAGGGGCTGCTGCAGAATAAATAGTAAAGGGATAGAAGGGAGAGAGGGAGGACTCAGCAGTAGCATTCTGGAGGGAATGGTAGTAGAAAGGAAAAGAAAAAAAGTTTGGAAAAGTGAAAGATGCCAAAGAACAGAAATCAGACATCATGTATCACAACTAGGAAGGGGAAAGAAAAAGAAAAAAAGGAAATGTAAGTTATTGAATGTGGGGTGAGAAAAAAATCATTTGGGAATGAAAAAGATCATGGGCATTTGGGGACCATCAGTCAGTAGGGAATAACTGGTGAAATAGAGATTAGGAGGAAAGAAGTGTCCTAGTGCATAAACTGCACTTCCTCAGCTATATTTATAATCCATTTGTATTTTTTTTAACTGAACAAATAGTTGGATCTTATCTGCTAACATAATAATACTGAAATATAGCAACTGTAGATGAACAGGCAAGCGTATTTTTTTTCTTCAGCAGCTTGTGGACGTGGTTTGAGTCCTTTATGTGGAGGATATGATACAAAGTAAGGTGAGGGGAAAGGAATCACTTGATAAAAAGAAGCAGCAGGTAAAAGCTCACAAATTATTATGGGAGTTTATCAACCTCGAGAATAGAAATCCAGCTGAGTCTGGACTGATCAGAAAAGGCTCATCAGAGCATTTTCAAAGGTATTTCTGTAGTGGGTCATTCAGCGGATACCTTCTGAAGACAACAAGGGGACTAATTTCAAAACCCTTCCAGCAGCACAGCCGGACTGTGTGCTCCTGCACAACCCATCAAATTTACTGTAACGGGGTAAAAACTCGGGCTGTTCTCCATTTGGGTGAAAACTCCTCCCTGAGAGGCAAAGCCCGTAACACCAGCAGCCCCTGATGGAACTACACCGGGGTGGCAGCTGCCGCTCGGCTGCAAGACCCGCGGGTGCTCGGGTGGTGCCGCCACGAAGAGCGGCGCCCCGGCCCCACGCAGGAGGAATCCCCGCGGCCACTTCTCGCTCCCTTCTCTGGCACCGCGGGCTGCTCGGTCCGGGCCAGGCCCTGTCAGGGCCTCAGAAGGGGCGGGCCGTTAGCGGGACAGTGCTGCGGCGCTCGGTAGCTCACTCACCCAGAGCCCAGCGGAGCTCTCCCGGGAGCCGCACAGCGAGCCCACCGCCGTCATGGCGCTCGCCGAGGTGGCGGGCGGAGCGTCGCGGCTCGGCTGCCCGCGGACACGGGCTGCCAGCGGACACCCCCCGCTCGGTGCCCCGGGGCGCGCCTCGGCGCCGGCGGGACAGGGTTTTCCTCACCGGGCAGCGGCCTAGAGCCCTGCTCCAGACGGGCGTGTGGGAGGCTGTGGTTCGTTCCCGGCTGCGGGCGGCGGGAGGTGCCGCGGGGACAGCGGGCAAAGTCCGGTCGTGAGCTCCTCGGGAACAGGTCTGGGTTTGTGCAGCCCGGCAGCAGGAGCGTAGCGAGGCGGAGTCTCGGCGGCAACGGGATGGAGCAGGGGGCTGGGATCTATCAGGCGGGCAGCCAGCGGGGCACCGTGCCGGGGACCAGCGGCGCGTTAAAGCACTGGGGAGCGGCACGAACGAACTAGGGGTAGACGCCAGGGAGAAGCGCGGCGGCGGCGGTTTCGCAGCCCGCTGTGTGGAGCTGTCGGCGGAGGCGAAGCAGCCGGCGGAGGGGAGCGGTCCCGCAGCCCGCCGGGCCAACAGAGGGCAGCACCCCGCGCCCGGCCCGGTTCTTCCGGCAGCGCGGCGGGCGGCGCTGAGTCAGGGAGGCGGCGGCGGGATGCGGGCCTGGGTGGCGGCGGTATTGGTCTCCGCGCTCTGCTGCGCCCTAGCGCGGGGCACTGATGACATCGTCGTGGGCTGCGGCGGCTTCGTCAAGTCCGACGTGGAGATCAACTACTCCCTGATCGAGGTAGGCGCCGCCCCCTCCTCCTTTCGGCCGGCCGGGGCGGGAGGAGGGCGCCGAGCGACCCTCGCTCCCGCTTCGCTGCGCGGCTGCGAGGTCTCGGCCTGGGAGTCGGGCTGTGCGGCCTGACTGAGCCCTTTTGCCCTGACCGCTGTTGCAGTTGACCGTGGCGCGGCGTGCTTTCGGTTGAAGTGCGGCTCTTCTGAAGCTTTTTCTGCCGAGCCCGGCTCTGAGCTCTGCCGGCTTTGCCTGGCAGGTCGTGGTCTTCTTGCAATAACCGTTTTTCCCCGTTGCTCCCTGGGGACAGGCGGGTGCCGCTGCGTAAAAAGCACTTGGTTAGAGAATGCCCGGTTCCAGCTTTGATCACGTTTTTTTTAAAATATCTTTTTGTATTTTTTGTTTGTTTCTTTTAGATTAAGTTATATACAAAACATGGTACTCTGAAATACCAAACAGATTGTGCTCCAAACAATGGGTATTTCATGATTCCCCTCTATGATAAGGTAAGAATCTAAAACACTAGTTCTGCCACTATGCTGGAGGTAGGAGCTGCCTCCACCTTCTCATCTTGCAGCAGATTACATGTCAGAACACCCACCTGTGAAACATTTGAATCAGGGCATAGTTTAGTTTGTTTTAGATCAAACTTTCTGCTCTTTCTGTTTGTAACGCACCTATTTCTCAGTGCTAAGTAGTATCATGAGAAAAGCCAGGTAACTTTAGCAGTGGTGTTGTGTTTGTGCTATTTATCTGAATGACTGCGGCAGTGAGACCCTGAGTTACTGCCAAAAACCAGGTGCTAGCAGCTGTACAAATACTACACAGAAAGTCCACGTTTCTACGGAGTATAGATAAGATTTTATATACCAATAGAAATTAAAATAAATCAGTATTAGAATGTGTTTTGATATGACTGAACTGAAAGTGGCTTGAATGATTAATTGCAGATATTAAAAATGTCTTAAGATAATGATACAGGAAGCTCAGAATGTATCAGAATTTTGATGTCTGTTTAGACTGGAAAAATGTTTACATTCAAATTAAATACATGCTGCCCTCAGATAGTGTGATTTACACTTTTAAAGAGCTGGTTAACTTGGGGATCAGAAACAGAATCATTTGGGTTGGGTTGGAAGGGACCTTTAAAGGTCATCTGGTCCACCTGCCAAATGAATCCTTCCCAATCTAAGAGTGTAAGATGCTTTGTGATCTCAGTGATTTCATTCTTAGATCTTTAAGCCTTTCCATGGATGAACCTAAGAATATATGTGGTGCCTGCTGATTTAAAGAGGAACTCTGTAGATCAGTGCCCTTTTGGTGCAGAGTTTTTAATAGGATTTAAATTTGTTATCCCATGTTTGGGCAAAATGGTGGAAACACTAAAGGCTGATTTTGAGCACATCTGTTGGGACAGGTAGAGATAAATTTGAACACTGTCTAAGGCTGGAGTGTTTGAACATGACCCAGGTTTGGTCTGGAAGCAGCATGAACATGATGATACTTAATTTTTGCTCTTAGCTGGCTGGATATGAGCCCAGCATTCCAGCCTGCCTGAGTAGATACTGCTGCCTCTTTGAACAGAGTATTTTAGGTAGGAGGAAAGGAGAATGGAACACTTGAGTCTTGTGTTACTCTCTGAAGTATAAAGCTTTTGTTCTGAAGTTTGTTTTTTTTTTTAATCCTTTAGCTAAATTGAATTTAGATCAGTGAAGACTTGTTGCTGCTTTTCTCTTTTTAGGGGGATTTCATTCTCAAAATTGAGCCTCCCCTAGGGTGGAGTTTTGGTAAGTGTTTCTATGTCTTACATTAGGACAATGTATCTGCATTGTGGCACTTAACTATCTGTAACGCAGCTGGCAGAGAAAATCAGGTGCTTTTCAAAAGAGATAAGCACTACTGTATGGTTATAATGACTAAAACCTACTTGCTGTATCTGAGAAAAATAAAGCTATAAGGTAGACACTGACAAAGCAACCCATGAACTGATTTGAAGCAATGTGGGGTTTTGACAGAAATGGCTGCAGTGGGAGGGGAAAAGACGATTTTCAACATCAGGATTTGTGGGTGCTTTCACTTAGCCGAGGCAAGACTTTCAGAGCTACACTTGTGTTCTTGAATTAATTCACTTCTGTAAGAGTTTTGTAAAGCTACAGTAGAATTTCCTCATGATTACTCTCTCACTAACTACCATGCTGTTTTGTTGGTCTTCCCCTCCAGAACCAACCAGCGTAGACATCCATGTGGATGGCATTAATGACATATGCACAAAGGGAGGCGATATTAACTTTGTGTTCACAGGGTTTTCTGTGAATGGAAAGGTTAGGCTCCTTTATTTATTCCATCTTACATTAATTCTGCCTTCATAAAAACATTTACTTCAGCTCTGCAAGTTATTTTTATCCATTTATACTCTGGTTTGTTTTCATTTTGACAGGTTCTCAGCAAAGGTCAGACATTAGGTCCTGCTGGAGTCCAGGTTGTACTGAGAAATGCTGGCAGTGACATAAACATACAAGCAACTACTACACAGTCTGGAGGAAAGTGAGTGGGTGGTGCATACTTAATTCATCTGTTCATTTACACAAATTTCTTTCAATTCTGCCATATTGACTGTGATTATAATTGTTCTGAAGTATTTTTTTTAATACGTGCATAGACTCTGAATTGTTTTTCTGTAAACAAATGTTTGTGACTATTTCTGAAGAGGTGTAACCCCTTTCTTGCCTTACAGGTTTGCTTTCTTTAAAGTGCTTCCTGGTGAATATGAAATCTTTGCATCTCATCCTACCTGGATGTTGAAAGAGGTCAGAGCCTACAGAAGTTCTGGTTTACCTGTTTAGTGAGGGTGGATCTGCTAGACCTTGTCTTGATCAACTGATGTGAGGAGGGGTTTTTGTGAATCAACGAGGTTAATGGAATTTTCATAAATTTAATTTGGGTAGTCAAGAAAGTGCCTTGTGCAGGCTGAGTTTGGAGATAGAGATGCCAGCCAGGGAAGGACTGGCAAATGAGTCCTTGTATGCAGTCTTCTAATCATATACATTTTGCAGGACCTTGAATATTGTAAGAGATGCTCTAATCCTTCCCTCTCAGGCAGCTTGCTTTCTGAGGAGCTCTGAGATCCTGACCAATTCCTAAATCAGTAAAACAGGAAAAATACTGTTCTGCAAAGTGTCATTCCTTTAATGTCTTTGTGTTTTGGATAGCCTGTGGACCCTCTCTGAGTACTGCTGCTCTGCCCTCTTTTCTGTTGTTGAATATACAGTTTCTGATTGTATTGAGGTGCTGTAAGTGAGTCCTAATGCCTACTTTGGATGAAAACATTTATGTTTCTGTATTTCAGTCAAACACAGTGGTACGGGTGACAAGTTCTAATGCCTATGCTGCTAGCCCGCTGATTGTTGCAGGCTACAATGTTTCTGGGTCAGTAAGGAGTGATGGAGAACCAATGAAAGGGGTCATGTTCCTCCTTTTCTCTTCTTCAGTCACTAAAGAGGTAATGGTGTATCCAAACCTTTTCAATATGATTATAGACATAAATAAGCAGCAGCTAAATAGCTTCTAGGTTCACATTGCACTAATACTTATCTCTGTCCTTTATTGGCTTACAGAAAACATAAACTGTACAACCCCTCAAGATGTATTTCTTTTGTTCTGTGGTTGTTTTTTTGTTGTTGTGTCTTTTTTTTGTTTGTTGTTTTTTGGTTTTTTGGTGTTTTTTTTTTTTTAGTTCGTTGTTTTTTCCAACAAGGCCCTTGTATTACAGCATTTGTGTACATACTGAGTTTTCACATGACCTCCACGGAATTACTCAGATGTGTAACACAATAGCCATCTGTTTAAATGCTGGCAAAATTGAGGTTTAGGGTCTACATATTTTTGGGATACAAGAAATAAGAAAATTCTTTTAATTTCAGCTCTTTTGAACTCTGCATTTTTGTTTTCAAACAGCTGAGTTCCTCAACAATCAGGCTGTTCAGGGGCATAGAAAACTAAGACCTGAACTGAAGCAGGCAACAAGCACATGTTATTGATCTGTATATTCAGGGCTACAGTCTTAATTTTCCCGGTTATCACCTTTTTGCATGTTAAATGTTGGTTAGTAAATGTGTTCCCTCATAAGGATGACACATCTCCATGGTGAAAACCAGCTTTTGGCACAAGACACAAGATGTTGCCAGACAAATCCTGAAATTCACTGTGCGGGAGCTGTAATTTGACTTTGGCATGAGGTCTTAATTGCTTTTTGCCCTTTTTGGTGTGAAGACCAAGTTCATCAGCTTCTATTGTCACCTTAAAAGTGTAATATGAAACGAGTGTGTACTGTTTGGTCATGTACTGTAATTTATTCCATAGAGTAGAGTTCTGTTCTGTAATGTTAGCCTTGTCCACAGAACCAAAGTCAGTTAATGTTAAGATATGCAGTGAAGTTCTGGGGTACTGGGAGATGTTGAATTTCTCAGCTTTCTGTCCTGTTACCATAGAGCTGATTATTTTCATTTTACCCGTGCTTGAATTTTAAGCCATGCTATCAAACTTTTCCTCTAAAATGGTTTTGTACTTCCAATCCTTCATTCACAGTTTAGTATTTTGAACGCTTCTACATCCCCCCTGAAATTATTTTCTTTGTTGTCCCATGAGAAAAAAACTTGTATTGCATTTACTTCCACAGGATGTTGTGGGCTGCAATATTTCTCCTGTGGATGGATTCCAGTCAAGAGATGAGTCTCTATCCTATTTGTGCAATGTTGTGTCAAAAGAAGATGGATCTTTCAGCTTTCTTTCTCTGCCAAGTGGGAAGTACACTGTGGTAGGTAGCTAGAAAGTTAATTTCTTGTCTATTTGTTGGATTGTTAGCTTTCATTTAAAATACATCATGCATAACTTTGTAGCTGTTAAAACAGAAATAGTTGAAATATTTTTAATTGGATGAAATAATTTGAATAGAAACCTCCAACCTAAAGTATATTACAGTGAAGTAAGTTGCTGTGATAGGGCACTGTGGTGTGGCTTCTGACAAAAGACTTACTTGCAAATCAGCCTCTGAATTACCTGAATACATTGCCCGGTCACAGAACAACACCTACAGGCTGCTGGAGACAGAAACTTTCAGTTGGCTACAGCCACCTTTAAGTTCTCTGTTTTCTTTTTTGCCCATTTGTCTTTTTGCTCATTCTCGGGTAGTATGGGAGCACAACTGTCTGTGCACCACCTCGAGTGATGGTCCTGCATTCTCAGTCTGCTTGCTCTAGAAGTGGGATTCAAACTTCTCCATTCCTAATACCCTCTCTGTAAGCTCTTGTACATCCAAGTACCTTTGCTGTATTCTGAGTAGAGGGTTATGTTTCTGTCTCTTTGGATAGTCTCATGTGATGTCCTTCAAACAGTCTTGAAATATGGCTTTTTTTTCTTGTCTCCATCTTTCTGAGTTATCTTTTTCAGGAAGCTTGCAGGCCATTTGACCCTTTATAGAGGTGGCTGATGCTGATAAGGACATGGGAAATGGTAAAGGAAAACCATTCTGTGATCATCATAGCTTCTTAGGAGTCAAAGTGATGTGTTTTCTTTCAGATACCATTCTACAGGGGAGAGAGAATTACCTTTGATGTTGCACCATCTAGATTGGACTTCCTTGTAGAGCATGACAGTTTACAGATTGAGGTAAGGCATTGAGAGGAAATGATCTTTTTTGTGCCATTCATTCCTGTAAAAGCATAACTGATTTTAGCAGAAAGCTAGTGTATTATGGGAAAAACTTCTTTGTGAGAAGTTTGATCTGTTATGCATACCCTTTTGCACAGCAGGTGGATGACTGTCTAGCATCCTGCTATATTCCTACACTTCAGTCCCTTTTACTGGGAAGAAACAAAATAGGGAAAAGCTATCTACTGTGTTCAGTTTCATGTCCATGTTGCTAACAGGGAGTAATATTTCAAGTTGCTTCAGTTTTCTTCCTCAGATTGTCAGGTTGCTGGAGAAGGGCCTCTGGTTTGTCTGGTTTTCAGAGCACCTTGTGATCTGGGTATTCTGAACTGTACTGATGCAGATAAATTGAGAATCTGTTCCTGTGCTTAGGGGAAGAGTGTGCCTGGAGATTGATACGTACTTGCATTGTGATTACCCTGGTACATTTTCTTCCTAAAGCTGGAAATAAATTTCCTTTATATTTGTGTGGGGAAAACAGTCGGTGTTGATTGCTGTAGATGTGTGTTTGCTTTTACTGAGTAAAGACTAATGTTAGCTTTTTTTCTCATTTTAGCCTGTTTTCCATGTGATGGGTTTCTCTGTCACAGGCAGAGTGTTGAATGGTCCTGAAGGAGAAGGAGTTGCTGATGCCACCGTGACTCTGAACAATCAGATTAAAGGTATGCAATGGTCTTGGTCCCTGTTGCTACAGGGAAGCCTTTATTAAGCTCAAGTACAGGACTGGTGTATGAGATGGAGTTAACCCTTTAGGATATCACTTCTGTTGCAATTTAGTAAATGAAATACTAAAGTGTTTTTCAAGCAGTTAATTTGGCATTTTCTGGCTTAGATGAGAGTATTAGGTGTTTTTTTGTTTTGCTGTTGAAAATTTCCTATTTTCTTTCAACCATATGCCAAATTATGCTTTGAAATACAAAAATTAAGGTTAGCCTAGGAAGAAAGCATAATACTGCTTCTTTGTTGTGCAGTGTAAATTGAAAATAGCCTAAAGCAGCATATGCCCTATGTCTCTTTTGACACATAAGGATAGTCAGTCAACACATGCTCTGCTTTTTAACTCTTCTCATTATTTGTTACAGTAAAAACAAAATCTGATGGTTCTTTCCGCCTTGAGAACATAACAACAGGTACATACACAATTCATGCCAAGAAAGAGCATCTGTTCTTTGATACTATTACTGTGAAGATTGCACCAAATACACCTCAGCTAGCAAACATCATTGCGACAGGGTAAGTACTGGTGTTGTGATGAAATTGTAATTTGATATGTGGACAGGGTCTTGAACATGGGTGGTCCTTTCCCATGTGATGCCCAGACTTGCAGACAGTTGTCAGGAGCTAAATGTTGTTTGAGAAATGCATGATGAATGTGACAGCGTGTATGCAGGGTCATGTTTTATCCCAGTATTTTGCTTGATACTAGTTAAGTTTTAAAGCACTGTCTCATATGAATTGTTTTTTTCTTGTTTGTGATTCTTTGGCTGTGGGGTATAAGCCTGTGTAATGGTGACAGGATGATTTTGGGGGTGTAAGACTGTGCAGTGGTGGCAGATACAGTGTGAGCTGAGGAAGACCAAAGGGGTGTGATTCTGTGCCCAAGAGCTTCTCCTGAGGAGGAGATAGGAGCAGCCTTCCGGAGAAGTGAAAACTAGGAATTTACAGAGGCAAATGGCAACTACATCATATAGACTTAGCTAGCTAATTATTAAAAAAAACCCATATGCTGTTAAATGATGAGTTACAGTTTTTTCAGCCCCTAAATATGTTGTGCTGTTGAAGGTGAAAAGTAAAACCTAACAGCTTCTAATTTGTTGTCTTGTCTTGTGTTTTCACAAGCATAGGTATACTAGGATTGTGTTCCAGTGTATTACCTATCATCTTTGAGGTTTTTGACATAAAACATATCAAACTAAATTATTTAATGATTCTGTGATTCTACCTGATGCATTCAGACAGGTCTTGAAAGTCTCCAGAGGAGGAGACCACAACCCCTCTGGGGAGCCTGTTCCAGTGCTCTGTAACCCTTACAGTGAAGAAGTTCTTCCTCATGTTGAGGTGGAACTTCCCGTGCTCCAGCTTACATCCATTGCCCCTTGTCCTATTGCAGGGCACAAGTGAAAGGAGGTTGTTGCCCCTTTCTTCTTGACACCCAGCCCTCATATATTTATACATATTAAAATCATATAGTTCCAACCCCCCTACCATGGGCAGGGACAACTCCCACTAGACCAGATTGCTCAAGTCCCTGTCCAACCTGAACATTTCCAGGGAGGGGACATCCACAACTTCGCTGTGCAAACCTGTTCCAGTGTCTCACCACCCTCACTGTAAAGAATTTCTTCCTAATATCCAGTCTAAGTCTACCCTCGTCCAGTTTAAAGCCATTACCCCTCATCCTATCGCTACAAGCCCTTCTAAAAAGTCCCTCCCCAGAGGTCTTGTAGGTCCCCTTCAGGTACTGGCAATCCTAAGTCAATTGCCTGCCTAGCCAAAAGAACAAAAAAAAAAAAGGCTTGGGCTGGGTGTGGGAAAGAGCAAAGAAAGTTGTTTGCAAATAAAAATGTAACATAATATCATGGTGACTTCACTGTAAAAGAAGAAGATCCCATACATGAGTTTGCACTTGCCTCCCTGTGTTTGCTTATGGTATCTCTTTGATATGAACACTTTGAGGAGAAATCCATTCCAGTAGTGAGGTTTACTTCTTAAGGTAGTTTTAACACAAGTATTTTTTAATGAGCTTTGTCAAATCAAGATAATTAGTTTGATGGCTGGCTTTTATTTAACAGATTCAGTGTGTGTGGCCGGATCTCAGTGACTCGTTTCCCTGACACAGTCAAACAGATGAGTAAATACAAGATAACCATGATGCCTCAAGACAAGGACAGAACATCACTGGTTACAACAGAAACTGACCCTCATGGAGCATTTTGTTTTAAGGCAAAATCGGGTACATACAATGTTCAGGTAAGAATGAGCTTCCATTTCTTCATTAAAGTGCTATCATGAGGTTTTAGAAGATTTTAAACATTTAATTTCTAGAATCTGAAAAGTTGAATTTAGATTTTCCTGGTCCTTTTCTCCTGTTTGCACTGTTTAAAGAATGACCTTTCTTTTTTTTTTTTTTTTTTCCTCTTAATAAGCTGAGATTCCCATGTTCCTTGTCCTTTGCGCTTGTTTTAGACCATTGGGACTGAATTTCTTCCTTCTCTCTCCTCTTAGTTATGATGTCCCTTAGATCACTTCTTATTGTAATCTATTAACTTGTGAGTGAGACATGTAATGTGTGTCTTTCTCAGGTGCCTACGTGGGTCTTGAGATTATAGCTCACAGCAGAACCTGTAGCACAACCACTTTTTGCACAGTTCTGCACTGTGACAATGTAGGCTGGAAGCTGAGGAAGTGCACGGTTCTGAGGCCTCTAACTGTCCTCACAGATAATGAATTAGCCTAATGTAGAAACAGCAGTACATCCACTCAGACTTTAGAAACTGATCTGTTTGGAGGATTTTTAGCTCAGTTTTATTGAAGTTCCTTGATAATTTTTAACACAGAATTTTGAAGAGTATTTGGGAGGCTGGTTTGCTTTTCCTAGCATTTACAGTAAATTTCCAGTTTCTAATTTCTGGTGAGTCGATTGAATTCAACAGAGTGGGTGTATTTGGTCTGGTATCTGAAAGCTACTCATGTCTTGATGTCATATACTCTACAGGTAATTATTCCAGAGGCTGAGACCAGAGCAGGATTGGCTTTGAAACCCAAAATGTTCTCCGTTACTGTTAGGGACAGACCGGTAATGGATGTGACCTTCTCTCAGTTTTTGGCATCTGTCTCGGGGAAGATCTCTTGTTTAGGTAAGCCAGTTTTGAAAGCAAAGTGGAAATGGGAATAGTGGTCTTTAGCACTGCATGTGTGAATCAGTACTGTTTAATCAAAGCACTTGCTGTGGTTAGCCCCATCAGTAGATAAGTAAATTTAACTTCCAGCACATAGATAAAACAGCTCTTTTTTCAGAAGACCTTGCAGCCTAATAAGGTACCTTAATAAAGTAAAATTCTGTACCTATTTTTAATACATGCTAGGAAAAAAACAAGTATTCCTTCATAAGAAAGGAATTCTAACCTCTTTGCCTTCCTCAGAAGATGGGTCAGTTGTGGAAGGAAATGCTTTTGGCTGATGCTAGGGATACTGTACATCAATCAGAGAAATACTGGAGGTGAAAAAGACATTAAAAAAAAAAAAAAAAAGGCAGTACATGTAAAAGTCTGTAGGATAGAGGCTCAGGTTGTTGTCAGAAGCTTGCAATCTCTATTCTCTTTCATAAGCTCTTTGTATTTTAGTCTAAGGTTCCTCTCTCCTGCTATTTTCCTTGATTACCCACTGATTTCAGCAGGTGATGATTGGAGCTTGACTTTTGTCATTTTCACCCCTTCCTTTTTCCTCTCTGAATCCTCTCTACTACTTTGTGTTCTCTCAGGTGTTTATTGGGTGCTGTAGTCTCCACAGAATGAGGGGGACCCAGGGATTTGATGCTGGCCTCCGGTTGTTACTTGCCATTAGATAGAAGAGTATGATTAAGTCTCAAACTTCCTGAAGAACGCAAAGAAGCACTGGTAAATGTGCTTAAGAAATAAGAGTTTTAATTGGAGATGTTCTCTATTGGAAGACAGTAACCATTTTAATGTTAGTACACATGAAGCATGTTTGGAGTGAGGGCTATGGAGGCCAAGCCTGACAAGGCAGAAAGCAGTCTCATTTTCTGATGTCTTTTCTGTACAGATGCTTGTGGTGATCTGATGGTGACGTTACAGTCTGTGAGCCGCCAGGGAGAAAAACGCAACCTGCAGCTCTCTGGAAATGTGGACTCCGTGGCCTTCACATTTGAAAATGTTCTTCCTGGCAAATACAAAGGTAGGATTATGGGGAACTGCTTGAAGTGTTACCTTAGTAGCTAAGTTTGTGACTTAACGACATGGAACTAGTCCTGAAACTTGAGAGAATCTAGAAAAATACTATACAAGAGTGCATCAAGTTTTCCTGATCTTGTATGTTTAACCCTTTTGTCAGCTTACTAGTAACTGCTCCACTAAGTTTTAGGGTGTGTGGCTGGTGTGAGGAAAAAGGGCTTTATCATGAACTGACTTGTCGCAAGCCTAAGAACAGGAGCACACCCTGGTTTCTCTGCTCCCAGAGTATCTCTCCTAAGAGCAATATGTGTTTTGTCCAGCCTGCCTTGGCCTACTATGAAAAGAAATTGTTTTCCAGGAAAAGGTATAGAAGGAGTATAAACAGATGGCTCTTTTTATACATGAGTCAGAACATCTTTCATCCAGGTGAGATAGGAGTTAGGTTCTGATGTCCTCTAGGCTTCCTTGACTATCACAATGGTAGCACACGTTGCAGAACTTTCCAGGGTGACCAGACTTCATTATTCCATTTTTAATAGCTTTTCTCTTACAAGATGTGCTGGGTTCCTGGTGATGCTGCAGTGCTGTGAGCCAGGTCTGTTACCATAGACATTGTTGTATATCTGCCTTTGAAGGTTATTGTCAGGGGAGTTAGAGTGATAGAAGCTTAACACAAACCTACCCTTATTCTCACATCTTTATGTTACTAAAATGCTTTTCTTTGCGTGGTGTGTATTCTAGTAAGCATTGCACATGAAGACTGGTGCTGGAAGAATAAGTCTTTGGAGTTGGAAGTCATGGAGGAAGATGTTTTGGGAGTAGAATTCAGGCAGACGGGATATATGCTGAGGTGTTCTCTTTCTCATGCAATTACACTGGTATGTAGGCAACAAATTCTTAATTTTTTTAATGAACTTGTGCAGGTAGGTTGGATTATGCTTGGAATCAAGGCTTTCTCATGTCTCTAGGGAGTCATATAGCACAGCAGTGTTGATGTTTAGAATACTCTGAGATTAGTCAGATTTGGTAAAATGGTCTTACGTTGTTAGTTGCTATAAAAGAGAAGCATTAATGTATCTTTAGGCAAATAGTGTTTTCATTTTGTCTTTTGGTAGTTACTAATAATGAATTGTGTTGTGGCTTCACAGGAATTTTATCAGGATGGCAATGGACCAGAGAACGTTGGTGTTTATAACCTGTCCAAAGGAGTTAATAGATTCTGTCTTTCAAAGCCAGGTAACTACTCTAAAATGTTTGTTTAAAAAAAAAAAAAATCAGTCAACTAATACTGCTGCAAATTAAAAAAACCAAACCAAACCAAACAACAAACAAACCAACAGCAAAAAAATGTGATTCTGAGAGGCATTATTCCCATGTGTATAGAAATACTCTTAAGTTTTTAGAATTCTCCTACTGTTTAGTCTTTCACCTAACTCTAGATTCCAGAAGTAATTTTGTAAATTTTTTTTTTTTTTTGACTTGGTGAAGGGCTTTGATCTTTGATAAATAAAGAACGTGTTAAAATAATCTTATGACTCTAATTGTTCTGATGAATGTTATTCATTAGAATGTGACTGACAAATAAGTTTGATTTCAATACAGGATTCTTGAGGGATAGCTGATAAAAGTACCACAGGGTTGCTTATAACAGGAAAAAAGAATGTTTAAATTTTTTTTTTTCTTTTAATATCTTAGAGATAATTCTCTATTATGGCCCCTTAGCAAAACAGTTAACGTGTATTTAGTTTTGATTCAGTTTTCAGCTTTGAACATTTCACCATTAGAGCCAGTGTCTCGCTCACAGTACAATACACACACAACGGTTCTGTAATCAGTCAAAGGTATCAGCTTTGGGACTGTAACAGGTTCCTTCTGAGCTTGTTTGGTTTGTTGTGTTTGTAATTATGTTTATCTGTAGTGATGCCTGATTGTGTTTTGTATCCGTGTACATGAGGAACTCTGCACAGCTTTCTGCGGTGATCTGTGACTGAACAGAAGTGAATTAATTTACAGGTGTCTATGTGAAAGGCAGTGTAGTCAAACTTTGCAATTGTTGTATATCTCAGGTCTCATGTGGTTTGAGAATTCAACCAACACAGTAAGCTTGATTTTTTTTTTTTTTTTTTTTTTTAGTGGATCACTCTTTGACTTAATGTTTTTACAGGTGTGTATGAAGTGACCCCACGTTCCTGCCACCAGTTTGAACATGAGTATTACACTTATGACACGTAAGAGCGAAATCTGGTTTTGATCTTGTGCCTATGAGTGTGCTTTCATAATGCTTCCTTCTGCTGCAGCTGCTTTCTTCAGCAATTCAGGATGTGTTGCTGTGACTGTCTCTAACCAATAGAGGGAAGCTTTAGCAAAGTGTACTAGATGTGTTCTTTGGCCCTTTCTAGTCTTGAAAAGAAAACCCAACCAACTAATGATAGGCTTTAAAGATGGTTTTGCTACTTTAAACAGATCATTTTGTCAGCCTTCTGTCTGTTTAATGTTGATTTGCTTTGTAACAAAGGAGAGGTACTGTAGTGGAAACTTGATCGCTTTTGAGAGTTGACATGCAAAAGATAGCATAGTAAGTTTACCGAGAGGCTTAATACCACCATTGTGCATCCTCAGTGCCATGACTGTGTGGTGATTTAATTCTGTTCACGCCAGTTTATGCAAACTGAATAAATATTCACCCTAATCACAAGTTAAGGTGATCTTCCCAAGTCAGCCATGTTTTACTAGTTATCTATAGACTATGGGCTGGCAATGTGTTTAATGGCTCTTGGTATCCAAAAAGAGGATTTCTGCTCCCAGACTACTTCTTATTCATGTACATGGCAGAAAACAAATTCAGCATTAAAATTTGATTCTTCCCTGCTGGGTTAGTGAATTAAAAGTATTTCAAAGAGAGATATGTTAAACACAAGAGCCAGCTCAAAGTGAGTGAATGAATAGAAGGAGAAACCCTCTCTTGGCAGCAAAGCACCATTAGACTTCAGGCATCTTGGTGAACTAGGTCTAATATGACAAACTTCTGAGTGTCCTTCTGCTGTGTGTAAAGGAATTGTACACATGAAATCAATCAAATCAGCTTTAGCTTGAGACGAAACAGGAGGCACAAAGGAAGGAATTGATTTAGCCAATGTCATGCAGTGGTTTGGGGCTCAGAGCTGGACAATGCTCCCTTTCCAATATTCTGTCATCTCAGCAATACAGCTTTGCTGACTAATTTCTATATTGTCTTTTATAAGACACTTAGACTTGGGCATGGGAGCACAAACTGCTAAATAGGACTTGGCTATTTTCTTCAGGAGGGGGACCTTGAATTCATCTCTTTCTTACTTTGATTTACAGGTCCTCTCCCAGTATACTGACGCTTACTGCAGTTCGACACCATGTCCTTGGCACGATTGTAACAGATAAACTGATGGATGTGACTGTTACCATTAAGTAAGACAAAGAAATCTCAGGGATATAAAAAGTGCAAGAATAAGACATCTCTCATAAAGTTTTACTCTGGTTTTAATACCACAGTGGCTGCTTTCTAAGGGGATGGCATCCTACTCTGGACTGCAAGAGGTTATTATGCTAAGCTGTACTTTGAGGTCTCTGTGGATAGATAAATAATTCCCAGGCCTCATTTTGAGTATTGTCACTTCATTTCAATATAGCCCCTTTCTATTTGTGTGGCATGGTAAAAAAGAGTGAGGTGTTACACACTTCAATGAACTGAAAATTCAAAATTGTTTTAGTTTAGGTTTGAGCTCTTTAGCACCGTGATCTATTTTTTTCCATTTTTGTTTCCTCAGAATGAGAATCTGCTGCTTTAGAGCATTGTTACTGGTGTGAAGAGGGTTATAAAAGGAAAACCATGCAGAGTGATTGCACACTAATGCGTCAGTTTATGTTTAGCTGAACAGACAGCTCACTAGGGAGCACTGATTTGTGAACAGCTTTAATTGTGTGAGGTGCCATATCTGCCTGGAAGTGTCTGATAGAGATGAGTGCTGTATTAAGGCTCTGATGTTGTCCACTTGTTCTAGACTATGGGTTCTTGAACTTTTTCTGAGTGTAGAAAACATCTTTTCACAGAAAAATCACCTATGGAACATTGTCTCAAGTTGCCTGAGTTTAGTGAACCTATAGCTGCAACTACTGAGCAACTACAGCACCTGGAAGAGAAGCATTGAGGCAACAGAGAGCCATTAGGATTTTAAAAACAACTTAGTGAGGAAGGGAATATTATACTGACCTTCTAGGCTGGTTGAGTTATTTGAGACTTTTGGGAAGGGCTTTGAAGGCAGCTCAGCTGCCACAGACAGTATCTGTTCAAGCCTGTCTGAAGCTTTTCAGCTAAAGCCCAGTTTGTGAAATACCATCAACATAAAAGGAGCAGCTCTGGATTTAAAAGCAAACCAGTTGTTTCCACAAGTCTATGTTTTATGTCCTGGTTTGTTTTTATGTCCAGAACAGAACAATTCTGTTCAGTGAATTTATTTTTCAGCTCAGTCTCTTCTAATTAACTGCAGTTTCTGAAGTTAACATGTTTTTGTAGACAGTGTGAGATGCCGGATCTGGCAGTGACCTGTTAACTTTCAAGTTCATCAAAAACTCCAAACAACTCCAACCAAAAATAAAGCTGATTCTTAAGAATTTTTTATGAGGGCTTGTTATGTTTGAAAAATGAGGCCATAGTAATTTATTACTGATATCACAAGACTGTGTGTGTCTGTACAGTTTTTCCATAGGTTTTAAGACTTTTAATACATATATGTTTCTGTATTGTCTCTGGACCGTAGAGAAAGAATTTAAAGTCTTTATGAAATGTTGTGTGATAGACCAATAGTATCTGTTTCTCTTAGACAAACTAGAATATAGGTGAAGACTGAGGCAGGAGGCAGAACTATCCCAATAATCTAAAGCAGTTGTAGGAAAAGTAATCATGATCACTTCAGTTCATTCCTCGTGGAGAATTTTACAGTGTTCTGCAACAGCTTTCGGACTGTTGTAGAAGAGACAGAAGATAAGATACAAAGGATGGTTGAAAACTAAAAGAAACTGCTAGGAGAGGATGTAAGATCAGGGAAAGTGAAACGACACATTGTTCTGAGCAGATCTAAACAACTTGATTAAACTTACCTAGGACTTCAGTCAGTGGACAGTGACAAGATAGCTGGATAGTTCAAATGTATAGGGAAGGTAGGTTAGAACAGAACTTTTCCAGGGAATTGCCAGCTATTAGAAGTATTTATTTATTTTTTCCTTGATACTCCTGAGAGGTAGGTTCTGAGGGAAAGTTCCTAGTGCTGAAAAGTGAGTTTACCAGTCTTTATTTTGTACAACTTTTCTGTATTAAACTTGCTCTCAGGTTTGGAATTTCAGCCTTTCTTCTCTTTTAGCTTAGGGCTTTGCCAAAGAAACATTTGCAAACCGGTCCTCTGGCTAAGAATTTACCACTCCTGCTGGCTTGTTAGTGCTTCTCTGGGAGGTTATTGCCCTTGAAGCAGAGCTGGTGTCCAGTACTTGGTGCAAAATCAAGACTCTACTTACCAAAAGCTAAGCTAAGCTAAGATGCTTGACTCTGCAAAGTGGGTGATGTGTAGGCATGTGCCACTGGCTCTGCAGTGGATGCTGAGGCACAGCAGGGGTGGGGAGAAAGCAGCAGGGCCATAACTTCTTGAACGGTTATGGCATGGGGCAGAATTAGTGAGAGTTGTAAGTAGGTCCTTTCCTTCTAGGCCAGGTAAGTTACCTGTAGTCCCTATGAACGAGTCTTTCTAGTAGTAACTGATATGGAGGTTAAAAGTTGTAGTTATGCTTGGAATTAATAAATATCAGAATTAAAAAGCAATGGAATGAAAAGAAAAATTCCTGTGACTTTTTTACTGTGGTATAAAGGCAGTAATTAACAGATACAACAAGCTCTTATCCCTCCATATGAAAGGAGATGATTTTGTTTTCTGCTTCACATTTTCAGGTCATCCATTGACAGTGAACCTGCCCTAGTTTTAGGGCCCCTGAAATCTGTACAGGAGTTACGTAGGGAGCAGCAGCTTGCAGAAATTGAGACCCGTCGACAGGAGAGAGAAAAGAAGGGTCAAGAGGAGGAAGGAACAAAGCCACCAGTGCAAGAAATGGTGGAAGAACTCCAAGGACCATTCTTATATGAATTTTCCTACTGGGCAAGGTAATACCAAGCTCCAGTGGATGAGATGAATTCTTTGTACTGTTGTCTGGTGTTTCCATCAAACACAGTAGTGATATATTACATATAAGAAAAAGCTGCTCTCTGGGTGACTGTGCCAGTTCTTGTCAACTATCAGCTAAATGGAAGCTAGTAGTACCTCATTATATGACTTGTGTTTAGGTTATTGTTGATATTTTTCCTTGGGGTATTTAGATGGATTCTGGGGTCAATATGCAGCCCTCTGCTCTACTTGAGAGCTGTTAATTACATCTTTTCTAATTGTATCTTATTTGTGTTTTACAGGTCTGGAGAGAAAATTACTGTGACACCATCATCAAAAGAGCTGCTTTTCTACCCACCTTATGTGGAAACAGTTGTTAGTGGAGGTAAATGTAAACAAAATCTAATTTAAAAGGAGTAGATTTTTAAGGCAGAAATGTATCCTTACAGATAAACGTGAATTGCTCTTTGAAGGTAATGTTAAGAAAGTTGCAGTTGCAGCTGTTTCTTTGGGCCAATTCCACTCTGGAATTGGGAAGCATAGGCACTTGGTAGAGGGTGCAGGTACAGTTTTTATCAGCAGAATATGCTTCCAAGTGCTGATAGGCCACCTGGCACAAGAGGAAAGGTTGGATTTCTGGATATTACACACCAGATTCTCAGAATTGTTCATATTGCTCTCATCTAGAAAAATAGTTGTGCAAAAGCAATGTTTGTGTTTTGAGTTTGTTACCAAATTAATGTTTCTGTTAAGTTCTCTTTGTAGTAGATTACAATAATAAAAACATTCACAAAAAAGTAAACTTAAGAATTGTCAGGGTTATCATCAGTCAGTTGATGCTACTTGTTAAACCAGTGTCCATCTTGCTTTCAGGTTCTCAAGTGAATGTGCTTTGTTTGAAATCACTAGAAAATGTTCGGTAGCCCTTTCCATGTGCCTCTTTGCTGTGCACATTTTAAATACATTGGAGGGAGGGAAATAACATTTTACTTACATCACTAAAAATGACATGCTGACCTGAATTTGATCTTAAAAATATTTTTCAAAGTTCAGTGTAGTATCAGCTAGAAGGGAGTACTGTTGCAATCTTCTCCATGTGGCTGTGGTATATTAAACTTAATGAATCCTCAAATCCAGAGTGTTTGTTTTGGAGATGTGATTTTAGCTTTGGAATTTAGTTACTGATTTTGTGAACATTCAGATATTTGAAGATGTGTTAAGAGGCCATATATTGTGTAGGTTGATCTCTTATTTTAAAGAATATCAACTGATTGCTTTGGAAGTAGTTAAACTCTTGCTGTAAGACAGAATGGTGAGTGTATTTTTGACTTTTTTGTTTGTCTTAAATCCCCTTCGCAATGACCAAGAGAGTTGTCCTGGCAAGCTGATAGAGATTCATGGCAAAGCAGGCTTATTTCTGGAAGGGCGAATTCATCCTGAATTGGAAGGTGTTGAGATAGTCATTGGTGAAAAGGGAGTGACTTCCCCACTCATCACAGTTTTCACTGATGACAAAGGTGCTTACAGGTAATTAACAGATTTGTTTTGATGTTTTGGATTCTTTAGTTAAAGCACAGGAGTGACTTAACCTGTGTGTGATAGCCAAGTGCTTTTTTTTAAAATGGGTTCTTTCCTTTTACTTGAAGTGTTGGGCCACTCCACAGTGACTTGGAGTACACAGTTACTGCTCAGAAAGAAGGCTTTGTTTTGACTGCGGTAGAAGGAACAGTTGGGGACTTCAAAGCTTTTGCTCTTGCTGGGGTGACCTTTGAGGTAATGTTCTAAAGACTTGGGGTTTTGAATGAATAGTATGCACAGTTAGAGCTAGACAGGCAAAAAAGTTAACTCCTGTGTCCCAGCCAAACACAAATGGGATTGAGATTTGAGGATAATTTTGTCATGGGAAAACAAATCTCAGTGGATGAGCTTAGTTGTACATCATGACTTAACAAGCAGATTTGCAATATTTTGCAAAGTTTATAGAGTGAAAGCTAGAGTTTGCTGTCCAAAAGACTGGCTTCATTTGCTTGTGTAGAGTTGGACCTCAAGGAGACCTTTTATGTACAGTCTGGTCCAATTAGTGCCAGGTTTTAGTCTTTGGGATACTTTGTTCTGGCCTCCAGCATGTCCTGTAGAATGACTGTCCTGGTGACACACATGCCGTGTGTGGCTGTGATTGTCCCAGTGATGACAGCACAAGCTTCTGTAACCTGCAGTCTCACAAGAGGGGACACACTACAGATGGGGGATTTCCTTCCGCTTACAGCTCAGAGCCAGCACATCTGTGCAGTCTGTAAGGAGCTTCTGAATTGAACCATTCTTTGTAAAGCAAACCTCACTTACACTTTATTACTTTTTCAAAAATAGATCAAATCAGAGGATGACCAGGCTCTTGCTGGAGTTCTCTTGTCTCTCAGTGGAGGGCTATTTCGGTCCAACCTCCTTACACAGGATAATGGCATGCTGACTTTTTCCAATCTGGTAAGTTGAAATAATTCTGAATGTGTCTGCTTGTGCAATGCTGTGGTATTTTGCCCTCCAAAGTAGGGATGCTATTGGCTGTCTTCAATGTCAGGTGGATGTTTGGTCTCCTTTGAAGTCGTAATCCACAAGAGATGTAGGTCACTCACTTAAGCACTTAAAATTTTAGCAACTCAAAGATGTGAAATCTAGCCTGGCAAGGGAATTTTTCCCAACTGGTAGTAGATGATGTTGATTGATCTCTGTTACTAATTTGTAGTCTGTAAACATGAAACAAGCCAATTTGTTGATGATCATTTGAGAATCTTTAGAGAAAAGAAATCTAATTAGATTATTGATCTGTACATGTTTGTAGACATGCCTGAATAGTTTCACTGCAGACATCTTTATCCGCTGGTCACTTTCCTGTCCTTGAGGTCTTGTGATAAGGCTCAGGGCTGTAGTTTCCTTTCCCTCTTAAGGGTTTATGACCTAGTAGAGTTGCATTGGTTTCTTGTCCAATGTGCTTTCCGTTTTTCACTGCTCCCAGTTTCTGACCAGTTGGCTGGGACAGAGAACTTAAGGTCTTTAGGGAGCTCTTGCAGAAACACAACTGTTTGGAGTTGGTGAATTTTTATGTCACTATCAGTAAACAGCTTGCTTTATGCCTCTTTGCAGAGCCCAGGGCAGTATTATTTTAAACCCATGATGAAAGAGTTTCGCTTTGAACCATCATCACAAATGATTGAAGTCCAGGAAGGACAGAATCTTAAAATTCAGATAACTGGTTACAGGACAGCTTACAGGTCAGTAGAGCTGAAATGATGTGCAAAATGCTGTGTACTGGATCAGGATACATTATGCAAAATGTGTTTTCTCCTGATGCACCTCTGTTCTGAAGGTTTGGGGGGTACTTCTGAAGGCACAATTTAACTTTGTTATGTTGCATTTAAGTACTTTCTTTGGCCTGATGGCAGAACTGTACGGAGAGGCAATGCTAGGAAAACACTGTGTCACTGGCACTGGACATGGCTTGTGCTACATCCAGTGGGAGAGGAGAGGACTAGTCTAGGGAATGTAGACCAAGTCAGGTATCTGACTTCAAGATCCTTTCTTTCCTTGCCTTCAAGGCTAAGTGCTGCTGTTCATGGAGGCCAGGGACTAGGATTCCTAAAGTTGTGCTTTGAATTGCCACCAATCCTAATGCTTTAAGCAGTTTTACATACATGTTATGAATTCCTCTTTTCCCCTCCACGCTATGTTAAATATATCAAGTACTTTTTTTTTTTTTTCCCCCCATTAGTTATGAACAATAAATGCCTTTAAAATGAGTATTAAAACAGCATCTGTGTGTGTGTAGCAATTGGTTCTCTTTACACCTCTAGCTGTTACGGCACAGTTTCCTCCTTAAATGGAGAGCCTGAGCAGGGAGTCTCAGTAGAAGCTGTGGGACAGAAGGATTGTAGCATCTATGGAGAAGACACAATAACAGATGAAGAGGGCAAGTTCAGGCTACGTGGCCTTCTGGTAAGGATTAGAACACTCTCTGTCATTTTCTTTTATGTTGATGTGATAATGGATCAATAAAATATATTTTATTAATTAGCTGCTGATTTCTATTTTCCCGTCACATTTGCTAGCTCAGATTCCCTTGCATCTCTCTGTGTTAGGAAAAAATCATGTATTGAATGCTCACTCTAGGAAAGCAGGGAAACCCCCTTTCAGTATAAATCTGCAGGACTCGGTGCCAGCACACTGTGATGGCCTCCCACAAACACTCAAGAGTTCACATGATGTGACACGAGCCCCTCGTCTAGGTATTGAATATGTCTATCAGGCAGTTGGTCAGCAGTGGTCAGGTCTTGCAGCAGGGAGTTTTCTTAGTCAAAAGAATTTGGGGAAGTGTGTAGTTTCTCTCGTGAAATATTGTGACAGTGCATTTTTAGCAGGGTATTGGGTGTATATATGATGTTGATTATACAGCATGTATGGGAAGTAAATTGTTCTGCAGGAAATGTGGAAGCTGAATTTATGGGACCACTATGTATGGAGTATGCAATTTGCTGAAGTAGAAAGCAGTATTTGATCATGTTTTAATCCTGTTTAATGTATTTTCTTTCTAGCTAAAGCACTTCACAGCAGATTATTTCTTTTAACAATTTAATGTAATAAACTAGTGAAAGTTCTGTGTCAGTAAACACCCCTAATAGCATTATTGAGTTAAATTTTCTATCTGGGATAAGGAAAACTTTCAATTGGATAGAGTTAGATCTGTTTGGGTGGTATATCTTAAATGGAATGTTAGGAAGTTCTCTTACTATTTTCTAAAGCAGAAGTATTATTCAGTATTGGGATTTATCATCTGAATGTTCCTTTTAGCCTGGTTGTGTGTATCATGTCCAACTCAAAGCTGAAGGCAATGATCACATTGAAAGAGCTTTACCACATCATCGGGCAATTGAGGTATTTCTTTTGTTTTGTTTTTGTAGTATCACTTAAATATGAAATGTATCTGTCTAGGCATTATGTCTGTTCTATCAGCAGCAGTGTAGCTGAATGAGTTATGCTTAGAAAAGTGTTTTTCAGCAAGCTGGCTCCCTAAATACAGGCCCCCTATTGTGTGGCAGCACCATAGCTCAATTTGAAGTAAGATAAAGCCCAAACAGTAAACAAGTGAAAAAGATTCTTTCACAGTTACAAAAACTATACATCAAGAAGCAAGAGAATAAATGTATGGAAAACCTTTCAGCATTTCTCTATGATATGGAACAAAGCAGTAGCAACATGAGGATGTAATAAATTTCCATATTATCCTATCTTCCTATATAGTTATTGATTGATTGATTGATAGATTTTGTTATGCTTTATTTGGTCCAAATCCTGCAGTCTCGATGTAGGTGAAATTGTCATTCAGACTAGGAACTCTTTATAAAATGTGGTAATAACTTTGAATCGAAAATGGATGAAACTTTGTTAAAAATTCCTCCATCCCATGAGCCTTGTGTTTATCTCTTGATGTCCAGCAAAGGTTAATTAGCCTTCGTTAATTGTCCAGAACTTTTTAGTGGGAGATGGGCATTATTTGAGCTCAGACATATTCCTGGCCAGGATGCCTTCCTTTGCAGCAAATAGAAGGGCAGGAATCTTTGGATCCTTAGTGACTTCCTGCTAGGAGCATTTATTGTTTGGTAAGGGGAAGAGAATGTCAACCCAAATTCCAGAAAATCATTGAAGGTTACGTATGGCAAGTGACAGCTGTATGCAGTACCTTGTACTAACAGCATCCTGGCTAGCCTGCCATTTTCTCCACGAGATAGAAGTGTTTGAAAGACACCCGCAGGAAAAATGTACAGCCTCAGTGGCACCAGACTGCTGATATGGCACCTGGCCTAACTGTAACCTGTCTGTTACTGTAGTTATTATTTGAGTAAATGTCTTTCTTTAGCTGTGATTGGAGTTTGAATTTAGAAACACAAAAGTCCACTGTGTGTGGACTGCACTGTGCACTCTGGAGGAAAAGTACTTGCAATTGAAAAGCCTTCAAATTTCCATGTGGTTGGCGTAGAACAAAATTCACTTCTTGTTTAATATTGAGTGATATTTGTGTTGTGCTAACTGTCCTCTGTTACCTGTCCCTCTTCAGGTATAAACATGACTGTGTCTTATGTTGCAGGTTGGAAACAGTGACATTGATGATGTTAATATTATAGCATTCCGGCAAATTAATCAATTTGATTTAAGTGGAAATGTAATTACATCTTCTGAATATCTCTCCACATTATGTGTAAGTTCAAGCCTTTCATCTTTGTCAAGTGTATGTGCCATTGATTTCCCAATGTTTTTTTGCAGGGTCATTGGAAATTGTTCAGTAGCCAGAGCACACATCTAGTTCAGATTATGATTGATGCTTTAATGAAGGTGAATTTGAATCAAGATAGAATTAAGATTCCAGTGTTCCTCACTGGTTTGCTTTAATGTTTCCATTTTTCATGGGAGTGTGCTTAAGAAATACTTTCTGAGGTTGGGCTGTACATTTCTAGGTCTGCTTTCCTGATTAGGGGTGCCCTGTCCATAGGGAGAGCAAGACACCAGGGGTAAATTGACACCTCTGTATCAGAGAACTGCATTAATTCCTGAAATATTCCTGAAAATTCCTGGAATTTTTGACTTGCACATCTGCTAGCAAGAAGATACTTGAATACATTGATACCATAGAACACATGAACTGAAAAGTACCGTTATAAGAGCAAATAGTAGAGCTGAAATTTTCAAAATTCAAAAGACTGCACTGTGATCTGAAAAAACTCACTCAACACCTGTGCTTCTTTTGTATCAGGGTGCAAATGCTGGAAGTATCTGCAAGAGGTGTTAGTGCGATAAGAGTTATAGTACCAGTTCTCAGGTTTAAAATATTTTCTTGAAATGTTACTTACAGTGCATGGATTTCTTTCAAACTAGTCTGTCATGTGTCTCACCTGCCAAGATGTCATTGCTGTTGGGTTTTTTGGGGAGACATCCAAAGGATTGAACACTCGGAGCAGGTGTGAAGGGAAAATGTATCACCTTACTGTGAGAGCACCTGAGCAAGCTTCCCGTCTTTCTGGAGAAATTTAGACCCTTATAGTTCAGCCCAAGAAAATAGGAATTGATGTCAAAATTTAATTATATGGAAGTTATCCAAGGCTGTACCTGTCTCATATTAGGTTGTGTCTTGCATTGCACATAATTCACGAGTGCTGTTGATGGGTGTGTATTGGTACTCTGGCTTTCAAGGCAGAAAATGTTGTCTTCAAAAGATGTGGTAAGCTTTGATACAGACACAGGGGAGTAGTTTTGTGACCTCCAGTCTGGTCCCTTCTGGTTGTGTGGGCTTGATGAAACAACTGGGAATGTTCTGGTGAACTGTGATAGGAGCTCTAACCATGGTAGCAGTGGGCAGAATCAGTGAGAATTTAGTAGGACTATCTGCAAGGAGAGCTGAATCTTGGCAAGTATCTGATCCAGAGGTTTACAAATGATGGTATTGATCCTAGAAGGCTCCTTCACAGTGAGCCACAAAAAACATCACTTTGCTTATTATAGCCTCTGGAGAAGCCACAGTGGCTGATTAAATGTTTGTGTGTACAGGCGGCCTTGTCTAAGAAGGTGCTGCTGCCCCTACCAGCCTTATTCAACTATGGTACAACCCTCTTAATTATGAGAGTTTCTGAGCAAACTGTATTTGCTGATGACTTCAGGCCTATTCTGCAGCTTGAGGATGTCTGGCTTGTTAAATAAGTGTAGAGAAATTGAAGTCAGGCAAAACGATTCTCTACAAGAAATAAAAACAGCCCCCAGCTGCAAATTCCGGTGAAACTGCTGGGATTATTTAAAAGAATTACTCACTTCTGGTTGAAGCACAGCACTGACTACTTTTAATGCACTAGATAGGTGCAAATGTCAGACTTCATTTGTTCCTAAATTATTTCAACTTCTGTAAAAAAATGTTTGTGTGACTTTTCACATCCCAGATTAGACCAGTTTCAGGTGTTTTTACTTGACAACTTTTGTTTATAAAACACATGTTGATTTTTGAAGTGTTTTTATCCCTTAAGACATGGGATGTCTGAAATATCTGTTGTGTTGCAGGCTCACAAATACCTGGTTTGCACTTTCTTCTTCACAGGTGAAGCTCTACAAGAGTGAAAATCTTGACAACCCAATTCATACAGTCAACTTAGGTCTGTCCCTGTTTTTCCATTTCCCACCGCTGCTCCGAGATGGAGAGGTAAGAACATTGATGAATAATTAGCTTAGCTGACCTAAATTATTTTCCCTAAGGACACTGAAGTGTTACTTCTGGTGTGCCACAGTACTCTATTCATGCTGGAGTAGCCAGTGTCTCAGAAGATTTGAAGCCTGTTAAATTGACCTTTGCCCTTAAATCTAATTTTGTCTCAGACAAAACTGCTGTAGACTGAGTGTATTTTTTACCCACAGAATTACATGGTGCTGCTGGATTCCACATTGTCTAAATCACAGTATGACTATACCCTGCCTCAAGTTTCATTCACTGCGATTGGATATCATAAACACATTACACTGATCTTTAGTCCCACTGTAAGTACAAAATACTTCAATGTTCAAGCCTTCACCTTGAGAGCAATGTCTGGTACTAGAGCCTGAATGTGTTTTATGGGCTTGGCCAAATTTTCTATTAATGTAAATATAAAAAGGTTTATGAGAGGCATTAAAATGACAATGAATTTGGATTTGGCCACATTTAAGGCATCAGGCAGGGATGTAATAACCTCATATATTATGGGAGGCGGGTAAGGAGTTTAGGAAGGAGTTGATGCCGTGATGCTAACTGAACGGTTGCAGTAACTGGGGGATGAAGGAGAAAGATGGAATTGTTGTCAGAATTCCTTCAAAGACTTCTATGTATATGAAGGAAGTGTCAGCAGGCCAAAAAGAGAGCTTTAGTTATTGGAGCAGAGCTAGAGGGTAAAGAAGAGGGATTTCAAATAGTATCCAGGGAAAATGTCCTTGAGAGAGAGAAGTGTCTTTTTGTACTCTGAACAGTGCAGTCAATTTAGTGAAGTGTTCGTTCTGTAATACTTAAATGATTTAGTTCTTTTCTGCATCACTGCGTGTTCAGATGCTGGCAAAAGATGAGGGAAACCTGAAATGGCAGTTGTAGATGAATGATGCAGATGTGCCTGGAAGCTGCTGTGCTAGTATGGTTGCTGTAATATTATCAACGGGATCACAGAGGCTTGGGCAGCATATGACAGGTCAATCAAAGCACACCAGGCTGACTGTAAAGTGGAGACTGACCATCAGTGAATTGGCTTTAAAAACCAGCAAACCCCAGGAAGAAGGTAACAGATGAATGAATCTGATCAATGGGACTGCTTTGCAGTTGAAGGTAAAGTAAATCTTAGAGCAGCACTTAGAAGGAAGTCAGATGGGAAAGGCTGGATGTGCCACATGATCCTGTTGCTGATGTTGCTTAAAGCTGAGGGATCTCATAGTCAAAATTACTGTTTAAAAAAACAAACACAAAAAAAAGAAAAAAACACACGCACAAAAAAGAACCAACCACCAACACGGTCCTCTCTGTTTTCAGAGAAAGCTGCCTGAACAAGATATTGCCCAAGGGTCTTACATTGCCTTACCACTGACTCTGCTGCTGTTGTTGGCTGGTTACAACCACGATAAGGTGGGTCACTGGTTTTTTTTTTGTCTTACCCAAATATTACTGTCCTATCAATGAATACTTTGTACTGTGTTAAGTGAGGGTTTGTTGAGGTGGTTATCCAGACAGAGATGCAAGCATCAGTCACCTTCTGTGACATATTTTAAGAAAAGCCTCAACGTAGCCAAGTTTTTGGACAGTTACCTTCCCTTAAAAAAACTTAGGGTGAAGGTGAGTCCTGAGTTCCTGTGCTGTTGCACATCATCCTCTCAGCTTATGGCTCTGGGAAACAAAAATACAGCATTGTTCAAGTTCAGATAACCAGAGTCAGCAATAATATTTTATTGGGTTCGGAAACAATCAGACTGGAAAAAAATCTTGCAAGCCATTGAGTCTGGTTCTTTAGCTTTATACCCTCCCTAGTGAAAAGGTCTCAAGAGCAATTTACCTAGTATATAACCCCCTCTGTCTTTGTTAGCGAGCCATGCTCTCCCAGTTTTCTCTGATTTGCTGATTATCTCTGATTTTTTTCTGTTTTGCTAATAAATTTGTCTGTGCAGTTTGAGTTCCTCTCAAACATGGGTAAGACAGCACAGAACGTGGTATTTTCCAGGATTTTCTACAGGGTCACTGAAAGCACCTCCACTGAAAATAGCAATCATCTTCTAGACTCGGGACTCCAAGTTCTGTTCTTGACTAGATGACTGCAGGGAAAAAATTTACTGACAATCACTTTAATTTTTGATTATCAGAAATTCCCAGAAGTTTGGTTTGTTGCCTTCCCAAGATTTGATGACATTTTATGATATTTTTGTATATGTGCCATTTATAGAATAGACTTTGTTTGTTTGGGGAGGTTCATGAGTCTACATTATTATTATTATGAGTCAACATTATTATTCAGACCTTACATTCCATTGTGATCACAAGCTGCTTCTCCTTTTTCCCCTTTTTGAATTTTTAAAATGGTTTAAATTTTTTTTCCCAGCTTATTCCCTTATTGCTACAGCTCACAACTCGATTGCAAGGAGTACGTGCTCTTGGACAGACAGGTTCTGACACAGGTGGCTCAGAGGATGCAAAGAGACAAACAAAAAAACAGAAGACAAGACGGACATGAGATGAAAGCAGTGATTGCATGAAGTGGTGCTCTGTCAAACTGCAGCCTGAGAAGGTGAAGCCACTAAAATGCATTTTTGTTGAATTTGTGGACTACACGTTTTTGTTGTTGCTACATGAGTGCCGATTGTCACACTAGCTCCAGTTTGGCTGTAAATTTTCTGTGGAGTCTATAGATTTCCTTGTTGTAAAGTAATGAAATGAATGCCTCTTGTTGTCACTGTGAGTGCATCTCCCATACTTGAAGACAATTCATGATTTTTTTTTTTCCCTCTTCAGTGGAACGGGTCGTGCTGTCTTCATTACTGATTTGTGAAAGCCGTGGTAATAGACTGCTTGACTTCGCTTTCCATCTCTAGATTTTGGGATCACTTTTCCTTACCTTTTGAAATGCCCACTTTACAAAAGCAGCACATAGGGATTTTACTAAAGCAGTGGTGCTTGAAACAGCAAAGTGTTGGGGGACATACGTGAACTGGTGAATTACATCTTTGGCACTTCCAGTTCAGCAGCTTGATTGAAGAGCCTGTCATCTTGCACAGCTGTGATTTCTGTTCTTATCCAATGATTATGTTATCTTTGATTAAAATAAAGTTTTTGCCCAATGAAGACAAGTTGTTAATGTCAGGTAAGGTGAGTTGTTAATGTCAGGTAAGTTTTGCTGATCCTACTGCAAAAGCAAAGTTTAAATTTCAGTTTCATATGCAGTGTGATCTCATTTAAATTTCCAGTATCCCTGAAGTAGCTCCAAGTGGTTGTACTAGTCTTTCCAAAGCTGTACTGTGTTGTCAGTGATACACAATTGCCTGCGTGCCTGTTACATCTGCTCAGGCCATGTGCAGCCTTCTTGCCAATTGATAATGGATTTTTTTTTTTTTTTTTACTTTAAGAAATGTGAGCTTTTCAAAATATCCAATGTGCACAGTCTCACTAATGTAAAAACCAGTTATTTATTACAAGCTGTCTTTTGATTCTTGTTTGAAGTAGACAGTTGGACGTACACAGTTTAAATGTTAATGGAGCTTTTTATTGACAAATAATATAAAGGTTAATAGAGCTTTTGGAAGATGCACACAAATGCCTACAAATACTGCAAAGACATTGGTACTGCCAGTAAGTGGCAATGTTTCTCTTTGACAGTACTTGAAATAAAGTTCCTTTACATTTAAATATTTAAGCTTACAGACCTTACCATTCTTAGAAATTCGGATGCTAAAGACTTTATGCTATTTTGGGGGGGATTTTGCATTACTTTGGTCCTAAATAATTAAAACTTCATTCAGTGATCATTCTAATCTCTCTGAGGGAAATTCTATCAAGATCATAGTAAAAATGAAGAATGTTGAAAAATCCTGTGTGTAGAGAGTTTATGATGAAGCTCTGATAAACTGTCACGCTCTCTACTTAATGACCTTGAATTTTATATGGGGGAAAAAAACCCAAAGTGTTTTAAGACTTATAATAAATTGTACATTTTCAATCTTTATTTTAAGCTGGTTAATGTTTAGAAAGATATTGCTACTCTGGGGGAATGTATGAGGAAAAGCACGTGTCCATGTGCCTTGAAGAACCTCCGAACTGTGGGACTTGATAATGAGTGACTTTAAACACTGGAAATGCTGTTAATAAAAAGAAAAAAAAAAAAAAAGTGTTAATGCTTGCTAATTTAACCCTTGCTTCTACACCTAGGATTTCCCAGTGTCTCTTCTCAAAATGTTTTCTTTGCCTTCTGCAGCACACTGGTGGCCTCCTTGCTTCCAGCCCTGTGTTTTGAGGTTTGTTTCTGCTTTTGAAGTGTTTGTTTGTAAGAAATACTATAGCTTGCAGTTTCTCACTTGGCAGAGAATTCATGGTGCTCTTTGAGAACACAGGAAAACTAATGCACAAGATAACTTTCTAAAGCAGAACTAAATGTCAAGCAATCAGCATCTCCTGTTATACTTGGAAACCAATAATTGGACACAAGCAGAAATATCAGCAGTGTGGGGTCTCTGAAGTCCCCAGAGCCACATTCATAATGCGAGGAAAGTCTGAGGTCTGTGCATGCTGGCCATGAACTGGGGCACAGGGAAGGAATGTTTGTATGAACAAGGTGGTCTGCATGGGCAAACTCCTCCTGCCTCTCCAGCTGCTTAGCCCAGGTACCTGGGTGGTTTCTGGTGCCTCTGCAGTCTTCACAGCCCTTTAGCCACAGACCTGGGGTGGTGAGAGCTCTGCCCTGTTGGTTTAACAGAGTATGTAGCTCTAGTGGATCTCCTTTATACAGTGTGACTCCGTTCCAGTGCTTTTCAGTGCAGAAATGGCAGATTCAGTTCATCATTACCTTCTGCAGTCTTCTGAGCTGATCATGTAGGTGTATCGTTTGCTTTGCATAACTAAGGTTTGAAATTGATTTTTCTGCTCTAAACCCAAGAATTCAGTACCAGTTGGACTGGCCTTTTCAGTATTTCCTATGGAAAATGTCAGTTAAAGCTGCTTGTTGCATCTTCAATTTATGTTAACACAGAGAACAGATGCAGAATAGGACGAACATTTAGATGTTGACTCCAAGTAGAAAACATTCGAGGCTCAGTGTTTACTATTTTTTGCAGGCACAAGAGTGAAAGAAAGATTAATTTATTTGCTTGATGAGTTAAATGCAGGCAAATGGCTGAATTCTGTTGGAAAAGAGAGTAAGGCCCTCCAGATAAAGATGACATTGTGTGTTATTTGATTTTTCTATCAAAATCAACGCTGTTTGGTTGGCTCATCAGTGATGGCACAGAACTCTATTGTTTAAGACCGAAATGGATCATTAGTAGTGAGTTTTACAATGTCTTTATAGATGGTTCAGCTTAGTTTCTGAAGCATCATCTTTATTAGATGGCTGTCAGATTGCAAGAACAAGTGTTTTTGCTGTGTAAGCAACAATGTTGTTAAATAAAGATACAACAATTAAAAAAAAAAGTGTGCTTAAAAGCAAAACCCAAACACTTAGAGAAACAAGCATTCTTAGCAAGGGTAGAGAAGCACAAGTTTCTTCATAGTTAACACTCTGTTGCATTTTCTTTTTAAATCTAAATTTCAATGTTTGCTGAGTGGCACTATTTAATATAAGACACGTAGTTGTATTAATCACATTCTTGGGGCTAAGCATTCATTTGTTTTTCTTAATAAAGAACACAGAGGGGGAAAATCATAATGTAGTGTGAGATTGGGTTTGTAGAACTATTTGGAGCCAAGCAGGGGGTGAAGTGCCCAACATGCCAGCCAGGTCAGTGCTTCCCTTCCTATGGAGGACGGGATTTCAGGAGGAAGTCTCCAAAATCAGTGTTACCACTTTATGTGCCAAGATACTGACAGAGACTCCCCAGCTCCTACCAGGTTACTTTTTACCCAGCAGAATAGCCGTGATCTTTGCTGACTTCCCTAACTTGCCAAAGAAATAAAAGGATTTTAGTCAAGGCTGACAGTAAACATGCCATCCTCTGATATGGCAGTTCAACGCTATGGTGTTATCCTTGAATATTTTTGCTTTCTATCAGCAAATATGTCCATACTGTGAATATAAGAAGGCAAAGCTGGGGGCCTTCATCATTGCCCATTTGAGTCTGCTACTTGATTGCTGCTGCTGTTCTTCTTTGTCTGAATTTTGTTCTTTCAATACTGAAAGTACAACTGTAGAATCAGCTGTCTTAATAAGTAATGAGCATTGTTCTTAGCCCTGAGGAGCCTCATGTGCTGAAAAACATGGACTAAGCATGGAGGCTTCTGAAGGTAAGATAGTTCTGAAAATTCTGCTAGACATGCAAGTAACTGACTTGACCAGAATGGCTGAGGCTGAATGTGGAATTAAATGCTGAGATGATTGGTGTCTAATTTTCCTCCTATTCAGTATTGCTTACTTTGTATGGTTTCTGTATTTCTATTTTTTCCAGTCTGAAAGTAATTTAAATTGGGCTGCTGGCAAAGGTCAGTGCAATAAAATGAATGGTGTAGAGAAGGCTTAAAAGGTAGCAAATTTCCTGAGCTGAGCACAGCAGCACTGGCTCAAATCACACCATGTGGTGGGTTCATGTTATGTGTGGTAAGTCATATTTTTCTTGCACATAGATTGATGGCTTTAGAAAATCTCTGAAAAGTCTCTGAAAATCCAGTAAATGTATTTCTGGTGCATTATCGACTGATGCCAGAACTCTGTAATTTATTTTTTTTTTACTTTTAGAAGAACACCAGTGAGTTTAGTCTCTGTCGTTCAGTCATTTATTCAAACCTGGAACAGGCCCATACATCCTTGTACAACTGAAGAGCAGCTCTACACTAATTAGCATTCTCTGAGCCTTCATGGATTATTATTAGCAAGTGCAACTTTTTCCCCTTGAATGTTTTACACAGCTTTTGTGAGCTTTTTACATCAGCCAGCTTGTCCTTTCTGTTTTCTATTATACCTTTTGTAATTGCTTTCTGTCTATATTTGATATGTCGCTGTTTTACTCCAGTAACTTACATTATCACTTTTAACTGCTATTACTGGGATCCACATGATTGCATTATTTACTGTTTGCTTTAAATATCACTTTTTCCTTTTTCTGCCTCCTCTCCCACCATCATTCTGGGAATATTTGAGCTTAGTAGCATGATGTTGTCTGAAGTTGTATTTGTAGCTGAAGACCATGATTACTTTAAGCCCAGCAATATATTATCATAAAGCTCTAAATACCCACTGGACCATTATTGAATTTATCATATCTAAGAGCTCAATAACAGTGAAAGATAAACCTGTTTTTTACTGCCTGGGGAAGTCAGCAGGTTGATTCCTCCTTTAACTCTCATTTTTGTCAATACTAGAATAATTAAATCCCCATCACAAAGACTAGTTTTTTCATGGGTCTCTCATCACACTGAGTCTAGTAATATTTTATTTTATTTTTTTAAGTATAGGGTTGTGGTAAACCACTAACAAATTCCTACTCCAAGCCTCCCTACTACCAGGCACAGAAGAAACTAATAGAGGCTTAAAACACATGAAACAGAACTATTTTTTCCTGGTATAAGGGAAGGAAAGACCAAGTTAAACTAGTAAGCTCTGAAACAAGCTCTGTAAGCTTGCATTAATAAGGATCCATGTGGCTATGTGTGCTCATGCCAGGAAGATGGGGTGATTAATATCAGCAGTACTGAATCTGATTTACACGTACATCACAAAACCCTAAATAAAAACACAAAAGATTTATCCTGTACTTCATGAAACATGAATATTCAATAAATTTAATGACTTAATCTTGAATGCAAGCATTTGTCCTTACTGATAGCTGAATTAGACACCTACCTTATCATTATTTGCTCATTTTGTCTTTTTTCTTCTAATAAGAGAGTAAGTGGCTTCTAGAATATGGTTAGCCCAGTGGTGATCACCACCTTAGCTGGATGCTCTGCTCTCCTACACTGACATATAAGCAGGCTGCTTTCTCTGTAACTCAGCTTCCTGGAGCACTGAAGGCCAAGGTTTAGAGCTATTTCAGTGCTTAAGAGATGGATTTTCCAAAAGGTAAGCAAGGACATTATTTCACAGTTTTTCATTAAAAGTTACAGGATTACATATTTTAAAACATCTAATAAACACCTACTTGCATTTTCAGGTACCTAAATAAATCTCTTGACCCTCTGGTTCTGTTAAGCCCAGACCTGTGATGTCACAGTGCTCTTTATACAGACTTCTTAGGACACTTTTTCACATTTGCCCGAATCAGGGAGGTTTTGCCATGTATGTTACAGTACAAGTAATGCTCTTTCAGCATTCCTGAGTGACAGCTCACAAAGCAAGGTGGAAGTCATTGTAAAGGCCCTCTGAGGGACTGGAATGCTATGGCAGGATGTTCCAGCAGCACTCGCAGACACTTCAGCAGTATGTTGAGTCATCTGCCTCCTAATCTTGCCAGGGCTACTTCTCAAAGTGGGAGTGGGGGACTTTGAAGAATCAAGCAGTAGGAGTTACGATAAGAATATAATCCTCATTGTAAAATGAAATCTTTGCTCCTAGTCCTTGAAACCTAGTATGACCTCTCCATGCTGTGTCTTCAATATATAGAATAGATGACTGTTTCATAAATGAGCTGTGTTTTTTCCTGCATCCATTGCCACAAGGGCACTGGGTAGTCAAAACGCCTATGAATAGCAGTCTGGAAGCGTGATCTCTAGAAAACAGGCTATGACCCAGAAAAATGTTTGCTGTGTAGGTCCAGGCTCATCCAAACTTGTATGTAAATATAGCTTCAGTCTAAGGTATGTTTCTGTTGCACTTTAGCTATGTAGACAAATCTAAGAAAAAAAAATGCACAATACTGAAAAAACTCAGCTTTTCAATAGAGAAAAGATGGCCTACACAATTAGAAGGCTTCCTCTTTGTTATAATCTTCAGTCATTTAAATAGCAGCTGAATAAATATGGAAAGGAAATGGCAGAGAAGATAATAGGTGAGGGCACAAACTTATTTGGCTATTTAGCTTTTATTCCTCATTGTGCTGTGCAATGTTTCTTTCTTCCATCAAACTAATTAGTAAAAAACTCCATCCATAAAGCCCTGCCTGGGCTTATTGCTAGGTCAATGAGCTCATGTTCCTTCTGGTAGTAAATGCTCTCTGTGATTATTACATTCATTAATTTTTATATAGGAAATAATACCTCTGCCTTGATCTATATAAACACATAGATTTCTGTTCCAAATCAAACTTCCTCTGTACCCTGTGCTGGTGCTGGGAGGGAAGCAGTGAGCTAGTGCAGTGTCAAATCAAGTTAAAGAAGGCGATTTCATAAAAATAAGCAATGGTAATTAGTGCTTGTTATATTACACAAGATAAACTGAGGCAGACAAGTTGCATTGATTACATACTGGGTGATTTGTAACTCTGAAAACAACAGTTAGTATGTCCTGACTACAGACACAGACAACTGAGCTATCTCTCGTGCTCAAGATACAGCATCATCAAAGGTTCACATTACCAAACTCACCACTTTTCAGAAAAAGGTCTTATTAAGAGCAAGGAAATTTTTAATCTTTTAATCACAAACATACTGGAAATTTGGGATATTTTTAGTGCTAAATGGCAAGGACATTGTTCCAAATTGTTATTTTTACTTATTAGCTGAAGTGCAGAGGCTTTCTGAAAGCTGAGCTGAAGATTTAATGCCCCGTCATTCTACATACCTTGCCTATCCACATAGAACATGCCCTAAAAAGCCCAAAGGCCTTAGAGGCTAAATGGATCAAAAAGAAAAGATGGTAGGAAATTCAAGTTTGCATAGTCTAGATGATGGCCACCGAGATCTAAGGAGGTCCAGACCCCTATCACAGTCACTGAACACTTCAGTGCCCAGTCCCCAGGTAGCTGCTCCCTGCTAGAGGATCCATACCCCCACATCACTTAAGACTCTTAGTGGACAAAGCCTTTGGATGTACCTTCAAAAGACAGCACAGTGCTTTTGGGAACCGGAAAAAAGGGACTGAAAAAAAGCACTGAAATGCTTTAGGATCTTGATCTGTATTGATTTAAGATATTGCAGAGAGAGCTGGTCTTTTAAAACCCATGATACAAGTCTCCTGAGCATATGATGACTTACTTCCCTTCCTTTCTCCTTACTTGACCCCTTTTTAGTTGCATTGTATCAGTTTTGTTTTTCCATATCACAAAAGGAGATGAGCAACAGATGTGCTTCTCAATTGTCTTCAGGGTCTTGCAAATCTTGCCTGGGGATATCTGTTAGTTTCTGTTTTCTTCTAATTTCCTTCTGTTTGGAAGAATAAGATATAACAGCATGAAGCCATCTGCATATTTGTACTTCTCAGATAATCATTATTTCAATTGCAATGAGCTTAATGGAATTCTGAAGAATCAGATTTGTTTATCATTTCAGGCAATAGGATGACATTTCTGCTTAAAAATAATTACTAGAATATAGTACATTTGCAAGACCTTGCCTGGATTGAGAAAAGATCCAACATTCTCAAGAGGGCTATGGGTCCTTTTGCCATTTGTAAAACTGACGCTAAAATGATGGCTTTAAGTGATTAAAGACTGAAAGAAAGAGGTCTCAGAGTAACCAGTGGATTTTCTAGCATATGTTAATATATTCTATTTAGAAAGGTTACTTCCATTTATATTCCAAATGAAAATACTTTGTGACTTTATGGCAGTAATCACATTTTTTAACTATAGAAGCTAAGTACTCTGGTTAACACTGGGAATAAGAATTTTTAAAAATTGTGATAAAGAGGTAGTGTTGATTTCAATAATAAACACATTTTAAACGATTGGATATAAAGAAACATACAGATAGACTCAATTTATCTCTTTTTTTAATCTTATATAGTAATTTTGATAGTATAATGATAAAAATAATTATAAAAAGGAGTAAGAACTTTTGATTTCATAAAAACAGGTTAGTATTTGGCTAGAAAATTTCTGGAAATCTAATTTTTTTTTTTTTTTTTTTTCTTTTTTTTCTTTTTTATTGCATGTTATAACAAAAAAAAATCTCAAATTACATGTTCT